>PVIY010038985.1:0-23449 GCA_004026745.1 Myrmecophaga tridactyla
TCCCTGCTGAGCTCTTACAATTCACTTTGTCTGTATGTGTGGACGTTAAAGAAAATGTGGAACATGGAGAAAGGAGAGGAAGCCCCCAGCCTGGTCCTGCCCATTGGGGGTGGCCTGCCTGCCTTCCCTTCCAGGCGGGGAAGTTTTGGCTTGACCAAGTTGCCAGCATCGCAGCAGACATACAGGTGTTTGGGCTGACTCCCCCCGCCCCGCTGTGGGCTGGCTCCCCCCGCCCCGCCGTGGGCTGGCTCCCCCCACCTCCCCAGCATCATGTCATTAAGAGTTTGTCCACTTCATTTTGTAATCCTCGTCAACACGGCTTTTCCTTGTGACATCATTTATTTATTGCAAAGCAGTCTTCTCATTGTAAGAGCAAAGTATGCAAAAAATAGAAAGTGTGAAGAGGGGAGAAAAAATAAAATCATCCTTTAATCCCACTGTCCAGGGGTGGCTTGGTGCTTGTCCTCCCAGATTCGTGATTATTTTAAGAATTGCAGCAGAAATATAGTACGCATTTATTTACTAACGTAAGAGCTTACCTACATGACTTGCCATTATGTCTGTGTACTCTGCGTGTATGCACATATGCACAGGCGTTTACACACACGCCTATAGAGCTCCCTCTTCTGACCTTACGCCCCTGCAGGGATGAGGACGCTGCACAGCACGGTGGAGGGAATGCTCACATGAGCACATGCACGTTTGGACATCCCGCGGACATCTTTTCATGCCACATCTCTTGGCCCTCGATATCCGCTCCCCTCCCCACCCGCCCCTGTGCCCCAGGAGGGGGGCAGCCCTGACCACATCCTGACTCCCCTGCCCCTACTTTCCAGCTGGACTTGGCCAAAGGCGGCTCCGCGGGAGGGCAGGGGGTGGAGAGGGGTGTGGCGTGTACCCTCGACCCCCCGCTCCTGGGTGGGCTGGCAGGGGCCACGTCCCCTCCCCAAGGCCGCGGGCAGCTCCCTCTTACCTGTCCCGGGTTGTTTGCCATCGGGTGGGGGCGCCCAGCCGCCCCCACCCCAAGCTTGGTGCGCGCCGGGCACCGACCCATCTGTTTCCAATACAAGAGCCGCGCTGCATTCCACCCACAGCACGTCACTGCCAGGACACGAGATGCTTCCCGAGTTTTCACAATCATGAGACTCCACGTCTCAGACGCTCCCTCGCATAGACTTGGGGATAAAATCCGGGAACTGAAATTGCTGGGTCACCAGATAGGCCCGTTCCAACATTTTTAATCACCTCCGTTGTTTTTTTCCAAACTTTTTTTTATTGTGAAATATAACATATGCAGAAAAGGGATACATTTCAAAGTACAGTTTAACAAGTGTTACAGAACAAATGTCAAAGTATAGTATTTTCTCTAGCTGCTCTAATACAACAGAGACTGACAAGAAATATCCATATGCTGATTCAGTAGTCACAATAATTTGTTGAGATATTTCTTCTCCGCTACTCCTCCTCCCTCTCATTTGATTATCTCCCAATCTTCAGGGCCATTTGGGGGAATGACTGGTCTAACTTCATGTTGAAAAGGGGTGTTGACATTACGGGGAGGGGGATGCAACTGGTGGCTGCTCTTGGAGAGACTGGCACCTCTGGGTTTCACGGCTTATCTGGCCTAGGAACAATCTGGATGTTTTAAGTTTCTGAAAAAAACTGTGAGTGAAACTTTTATAGAGTCTCAGATAGAGCCCTGAGTATTCTTTTAGGTTTTCAGGAATACTGTTGGGTGGGGCTTCAGCAATATCTAGCCGTAGCTTGCGTAAGAGTAACCTCTAGACTAGACTCTGGATTCTGTTTGAGCTCTCTCAGCCACTGATACCTTATTTTGTTACATTTCTTTCACCCCCTTTTAGTCAGGAAGGCATTGTCAATCCCACAGTGCCAAGGCCAGGCTCTGACAACACACCACACATCAGAGCCTCGGGTTCAGAGTCACACATTTCCTAAGCACCTCCCTGTGCTAAAATCCATTCCTACCGGGGAAGGGCCGAGGGCGGACCCTTTGCAGCCAACGAGGAGAGCGCAGAGGCCCCCAGAGCTGCCAGGGCTGCGGGGAGGGGGTGGGAAGGAGCCCCAGGGCCAGGAGAACAGCTTCTATTTGTAGCAGGGGGAACCGAAGCAGGGGCTCTGAGCAGCCTTCAGGTAGTGTTGGGGTTCGTCTTTGCTTTTTAGGTATTTCTTTGGGACTCTCCCTGCTGTCCTCCCCATGGGCACCGTGTCGCCTTCGTGACAGCGGCACACACGCATCAGGAAACGCTGTGGCCACTCCTGTCAGCTTTTGTCCCCTGGTCACATTTAGAGTTTGGCAGTGGACAGGGGTGTGGACACAGACAATAAATCAAACATCCAGAGCCTGTCTTCCCCGTGGCTTCTCTATGTGCAACATTAAGGGATCATCAAAAGACAGGGACTCGAATAGACACTTGGACACCGATGTTTATGGCGCATTATCTATGATACCGTACGGATGGAGGGTGCCTGCTGGGTAACCCAGGGGCATACGGCCACCAAGGCACCAGCAAGGAAACGCGACCTGGGGTCAGGTCACCAAGGGTCAGGCCACCCCACCCACGACTGGCCGCTGTGTTCTTCATACAGGGGCCTCTCTGCGGGCGAAAGAGGGAAGAGTGAGGCCGAGGGAGGGGTGGGGCCGCGGACATCACCCCACCTCTGGCTTCTGCAGGTCCCAGGGTGGCCAGGACCCCTGTCCTCGTCCAACCACGCTCTGGGGAGCTGACACCCCACAAGACCCTCCCACTGCACCTCCCCTGTGGCCTCGAGACCCTGCCCTTCCTCAGCTCAACACTCGCCCACACACATCCACTCCTATTCACACACACACACCCACAAACACACTCACACTTGACACATATAACTCACCTCTAGTCACACTCACACACTCACAAGTGACAGACTCACACTCACAGATAACTCACTCCTATTCATACTCATACTCACAAACATTCACACTTGAGAATATACACATTCACTCCTATTCACACTTATATACTCACAAACACACTTAGACATTCACATTCACAGACTCATGTACACTCACACACATGCACCCACAACTTCTCACACACTCACATGCTCACACTCTACATTCATACGGACACACTCTCATGCACTAATATACTTATTCACACTCACACAAGCACACACACTCACACACTCATTTACACTTATACTACAGATACACTCAATCCCATGCTCACTCACAAAGACACACCCTCCTCACACACACTCACACGATGGCACACATATGCACACACATTCACACACTCACGCACTGTCACACCAGTCTCATGCACCTGTGTGCATGGTGTGCTCCTTGAGGAAGAGGGCTGGGGAGGGCAGGGGGTCTCCATGCACGCAGCCTGGCCCACAGCTCCCGGGAGCCCCAGGCCTCTTTCCCGGTGTCTCTTCACACTGTGTGTAGAGGGCGTTGGGGGCACCTGCCGTTTAGCCTTTTAGCCTCAGATTTGCGGACACAGCCTTAGTTCATGAACGTCCACAGCACCAGTGTTCCCACGCGTGAATTCACCGTAATTTTCCTTTTGTTCCCCCGTTAGTGGGCATTGGTTTCCAGGTTGCTAGCTATGGTAAAAACACTGCTGTGACCAGCCGGCTTGTGTTTTTGCATGTGTGTGTGTGAGTGTGTGAGTACCACCTGCGAGGTGCCCGGGCCCCGGGCTCCGGATTTCCGCCGCCTGGAGCCTGCGCGCAGCGGCCTTCCCGCCAGCACTGCGCCCTCTGGCCCTTGGCCTGGCAGGGCGATTCACACTCTGGGTGGTTTTTATCTGTGTTCTCCTGATGACTCCCAAAGCCGCGCATCTTCCTGCAGTCATGGGTCACGCGCATTTGCTGTCCTCTGACTTGCGTTGCTTGGCCTTTCACCCTCTTTCTTTGGCTGCTGGTCCTTTCCTCAGGGATTGTGCAAGTTCTTTATATATCTGCACGATAATCCTTCACTGGTTACTTATTTTGCAGATAATTTCAAATCTGTAACTCCTGTGTTTGCTTTCTTTTCTGGAATGTTTTTCTTAGCAGAGGTTAACAATTTTAATGTCAAATTCACTGTTTGCTATTTTTTTTTTTACAGTTGGCACTCTGGGGATCTTGTTAAAGAAATCCTTCTCTACTCCAAAATTGAACGAGACGTCCTGCTGTCCATCCTCTCCTGCCCATCTCCACAATGAACGGGCATCTGACACTTCTCAACCACGCTGGGTGTGGCCAGGGCACTGGCTCAGCATCCTGCGGGGCATTCGTGGGTGAGGGAGGCAGACCCCTGAAGCTGTCCCCAGGCACCTCCAATCCCCGGTTACTTAATCAGGTACTCCTGAGCAGGGGCCTTGCAGGCAGGGCCGAGGCTGCTGATGAGCTGGCTTTAGCTAGAAAGAGCAGCCTCACTAGCCAGGTGGGCCCAGGTGACCACCTGAGCCCCTAAAAGCAGGAGGCTCCGGGCTGGGGCTGGAGGAGACATCCCAGAGAGCTGAGGCGTGAGAGGGACTTGGCGTGCTGCTGCTGGAGAATGCTGTGGGAGCGGGTGGTCCTGGGAGGCCCCAGCCCACAGCAGTAGGCAAATGGCAGCGTCATCCTACGACCCACACAACTGAAGTTGGCCACAGTCCGAGCAAGCCCGGGTCGGCCTCTTCCCCAGCGCTCCCAACGAGGACACAACCCTCCCGATTTCAGCTGGGTGAGACCCTCGCGGGGCCTCTGACCCATGGAGGGGTAAGACGGGCATTTGCGTTGCTTTGATCTGTAAGTCGTGACAATCTGTTGTGGCTGCACTAGAGAGTGAGAGAGGTGGTGAGGGTGCCACAGACCCAGCTCACGCACCCCAGGATGGATGTCACGCGGCCCTGCAACTTCTGATGGCTCGGAGGGGAACAGCGGGTCACAGGGTTAGACGTGGGGTGGGGGCAGCAGGCACTTCTGTCCCTGTCCCGTTATAATACTTGGCATTTCTTCAGCTCATTCCATTTTTCCTTCAAATGCCCAAGGTAAACACAAGCACTTGCCTTGTGCTTCTTGTGTGCCAGGCACCGTTTGGCACCATTGTGGCCCTTTACTGGACCTTGAGTGGTGGAAGCAGGGCACTGGGTGGTGGGAGGCTGGGGGGCAGTTTAGGGCCAGGAGCCAATGTCAACCTGCAGCCTGGGATGCTGGGAAAGATCTTGCACCTCAGTGTCCCCATCATGCCTTTTCCATGGCCTGCTGGGAGGGACCAGGAAATAAATGCCCGGTGCCCACCGGGTGCTGGCGGTGCGGACTCTCCCGCCTCCGGGTGCTGGCGGTGCGGACTCTCCCGCCTTGGCTTCTCGGCCTCCACGAGAGCCTTCAGAGCTGCCGCCTGAGTGAGTCTCTGTGTCCGTGCAGCAAATCAGCACCAACGGAGCAGCTCGAGCCATGCAGGCTTGTCAGCTCCCAGCCCCGGAGGTCAGCTGTCCGGGTGTGGTGTGGTTGGGGTCCCAGGGCACTGACCCAAGGGGTGGGACCGGCTCAGCTCCCAGCTGGGGACCCAGGGAAAGGCCTGCCCCCAGCTCCTCCTGGCCCTGCCATGGTCGTGGGGCCGAGGTCCCTGCTCCTGGCTGGCCGGTGGCCATGCTCGGCTGCTGAGGGCCCCTCTGTTTCAAGCCACAGAGGCAAGGCCGATCCTTCTCTGTCCCCTCCCTGTGGCAGCCAGAGAACACGCTCTGCTCCTGACCGGCTCGTGATTAGATGAGGCCCCTGGGAAGCTTCCCCACCCCACGGCCAACTCAGCTCGGACCTGAGATCCATCTGCAGTGCCCGTCCTCAGCCTGAGTTTGGTCGAATGACTGAAGACGCGTGTCTCAGTGGGGCCACCCGACTTCTGCCCACAGCACTACCTGCCAACCTGAAGCTGCCGCGGGGGTCGGGGGCAGCCCCACGGGCGGGTGGGCCGCCAAACCCCAAGCCTCCCTTCAGTCATCTGGCCAAACCCTGTGATACTAGATTCCGTTATTGGAGAACTTTTGAGTATTTATGGAAAAACTCGGGCATGCATAGCTATGTTTTCTATAGTAAATTCTACAGACTCCAAATACAGGTCAAGTGTTTTCAGGGAAAGTTCAGCGTCTGAGCTGAGATGTGCTGCAGCTGTAAAACCCACACAGCCACAGGGAAACGAGTACCACCCACTCCCGGGGGCTGGAGGCGACATGTTCCCCGTCGAGCCTCTGGGGGAGCCCGGCTGGCACCTCGGTCGTGGCCTCATTTGGTCCCGAGCAGGGCACCAGACAGCCACACCCGGACTCGGCCACGGGCACTGAGAGATGACCAACGGGGGTGATGCATTACGGAGTGTGGGGAAAGGAACACACCGTGGTCCAACCTGGAGAGATGTCCTCTCCTCCTCCCTGGGGGAGATGCTCGGCACCCCCAGGAGCCTTTTGCTCTTTAACCGAGCACAGCCAGGGGCTGGCCTGCCTCCCTCATGGTCAGAGAGCCCCAACTCCAGGGGGCAGGTCTCCCCACTGTAAAGACTGCACCTCCTAGTCCCCCCAGGAGGTGGGTGTGGCCAAGGGTGTGAGTGGATGTGCCCTTAAAAGCTTGGGGTGTGTAAAGGTGCCATAGATTGGGAGAAGGATCAAAGGAGCAGGAGGAGGTATACAGAGAAAGTGGGATTTAATAAATGAGTATTTATAAATTATAATTTATAATTATTATGAATAATTATAATAATCACTATATTAATATTCCATTCAGCCTCCAGTGTTCAGGAGCAGCTGGAAGGAAAAATCTGAGACGGTGGAATGGTGGCCCCTGACAAACTCTGGGACCTGTCCTGTAACTGCTTGTTGACGTGTGCTTTGAAAATTATTGCTTTCTCTTTCTTTACTTTGTATGTATGTTAGATTATACAATAAGAAACGTGTAAAAAATTGGGGGGGTAGACTTGGGGGGAACTGGCATGGTGCAGCTTTCTCAGCACCCTGGGGTCCCCGTAGCCATGTACCCCAAGCTGGGGTCTTAGAACAGCAGACATTAAATCTCTCTTGGCTCTGGAGGTCAAAAGTCTGAAGGCAAGTGCTGCAGCGGGCTCCTCCTGAGAGCTGTGGAGGGGGGTTCTTGGCCTGGCCCAGCCGCCTAGTGGCCAGCACTCCCTCCACCCCTGGGGGCAGCTGCAGCACCCCGGGCTCTGACCCCCCCGACCGGGATCCTCTCCGCTACCGGGTGTCTTCTCTCCCCTCCCTGTGAGAACACGGGGCATGTGGGGCCAGAGCCCACCCTCCTGCAGCACGACCTCATCTCACCTATGCACGCTGGCACCTATTTGGGGTAGGGACCCTTTCCCAGGCCGTGGCTGGACCTTGGGCATGCCACCACCCAGACCCCCTTGGTTGCAGAGCTCAGGCGCAGGGCTGGCTCCCTGGGCGCCGGAGGCAGGGAATGGCCCCTGCCGGGGTCACCCCCTTCCAGGGGCAGCTCGCGTCCCGTGGCTGATGCATGCAGGGGTAGAGCGGCCCGGGCCCCTCACCCCTACCTGGGCCGACCTTGGGTTCCCCCAGCCCAGAGCGCCCCGAGGGTCAGCTGAGCCTGGTGAAGCCGCAGCCCGGCCCCCCTTCTCCAGGAGGGCCGCTGTCTCCACCTTGGGGTCTGCTTCTCGGGGCCCCTCCACACCCTGCCGGGAGCTCGAGCCCGTCCAGCCTGGCCTGCACTGGGGACAGAAAGAGACGTCTGTGGGGGACAGATGCGCCCACACACCAGGTACACAGGTGAGCCTCAGCGAGGGACTCCTCTTCCTAATTACAGCAAAACCCCTCAGGGCTGGCAGGCCCCCCACCCCGCCCTCTGGGCTTCAGGATGCCCTGGAGAAAGCAGAGGGGCCTCCTGCCAGCAGGAGGTCAGCCCTGAATTGGGCATGCAGATGAGGCTGGCGGAGGCACAGGAAGGAGAGCCCCAGGACCTCCTCACTGCCTCAGCGGGGTGCTGCACGGGGCCCTATGCAGGGGGCTTCTGAGCCAACCTCCCGGCCGGGGTGGGCACAGTGGTCCTGGAGCCGATAGGCGCTCTCAGAGCACGGGCCACCCCATTGCACTCGAGGGGTCTGCCACAGCGTGTGGTCAGAGCACGGGCCACCCCATTGCACTCGAGGGGTCTGCCCGCAGCGTGTGGTCAGAGCACGGGCCACCCCTTGCGCTCGAGGGGTCTGCCACAGCATGTGGTCCAAGTGTCCGGAGGAAATTAGAGTCACCACCAGCAAACTCCCTTCACATGGACGCATGAAGAAGGTGCACTGATGGGCTCGAGGGGTCCCTTAGCGGTTCTCAGGGGGCCGGGGCTAGGGGTGACGAGGGGACACTGCGGCAAGGAGGGAAGGCAGGCCCAAGCACTGGCCGGAACAGGGGCTGACTGAGCCCCAGGCCCCAGGCCACTCTGCACATCTCGGACCCCTCACCTGCCTAGCCGGGGCCTGTCTCGCGGACATCCCGCAGTTAGCTGGCGATTTGTTGCCTGATTGTCCCCATGTTAGGGGCAGCCGCGGGTAGCAGCCTTTGACACTTGACTTCCCAGCTCCGGGGGGCCCTGTCTGACCTGCTTGTAGCAGAATCGATGAGGAAAGTGACATGTCGGGGCTCCTCCCGGGTGACCCCAGGCCCCCTTTGGCCATCTGGCCTGTTCTTGCCCCCGGCAGCCAGCTCCTGCCACTCTCTTTTGGAGGACAGTCCTTGGGCTCTGAGAGGCCGCTTCCCCCTGGCCAGTGGAAATGTCCAGGAACTCACATCTGTCCAGGCAGCCCTTAGCAAGACTAGGGGCCCTGTGAGCACAGCCCACCCTCCAGGGCGGCCCGGGGGGACCAAGCGGATCGGGGCTGCCCATCAGCACCTGTCTGCCCGCCCTCCGCCCGCCTTCCCCAGGCGGCACCTCGGGGCCTGTGTGGGGAAGGAGCCTTGTGGGCGAGCAGACCCTTGGGGCACCTGCGCCTACGACACCTTACCTTCTCAAAGGGGGAAAGATAAGGATGTGCATTGGACTTGCTTGTCTCTCCATAGAGAAGACAGGAGACTAGGAAAAGAGGTCACTTTCTCCAACAGGGCTCCCAAATCTACTGAGTTTCAATAAATGAGCCTGGGAGAACGGGGTAGCAATAGCCAAGAGAATGAAAGAGGACCCTTCCTTACATGCTATGCAAACATCAACTCAAAATGGATTAAAGACCTAGATATAAGCGCCAGTACCATAAAACTCCCGGAAGAAAACATGGGGAAACATCTCCAAAACCTAGCAATAGGAGGTAGTTTTCTGAACCTTACACCCAAAGCACAAGCAACAAAAGAAAGAATAAATTAATGGGAGTTCCTTAGAATCAACAGCTTTTGTGCCTTAAAGGATTTGTCAAAAAGGTGAAGACGCAGCCAACACAAAGGGAGAAAATATTGGAAACCATACATCAGATAAAGGTTTGATAGCCCGTGTACATAAAGAAATTCTATAACTCAACAACAAAAGAACAAACAATCCAATTATAAAATGGCGTAAAGATATGAATGAACATTTTTCTGAAGAGCAAATACAAATGACTCAAAAGCACATGAAGAGATGCTTATTTCCACTGGCTATAAAGGAAATGCAGATCAAGACTGCAATGAGATACCACCGCACACCTATAAGAATGGCTGCTATTAAACAAACAGGAAACTACAAATGTTGGAGAGGATGTGGAGAAATTAGGACACATGCTCTGCTGGTGGGAACGTGTAATGGTGCAGCTGCTGAAGAGAGTTTGGCGGTTCCTTAGGAAAATAAATATCGAGTTGCCCTATGACCTGGCAATACCACTACTCAGTATATACCCGGAAGAGCTGAAAGCAGTGACACAAACAGACATTTGCACACCGATGTTCATAGCAGCACTATTCACAATTGCCAAAAGATGGAAAGATCCAAGTGTCCATCAACCGATGAGTGGATACACAAAATGCGGTATATACGTACGATGGAATATTATGCAGCAGTAAGACAAAATGACATCCTGAAACACATGACAACGCGGACGAAACTTGAGGACCTTTGCTGAGTGAAGTAAGTCAGACACAAAAGGTTAGATCCTGGATGATTTCACTACTACAACTCAGGTGATGAGCGGATGAGCTGCTCTGAGTAATAGGCCAAGAGGTGACCAGCTCCCAGAGGCAGTCAGTGCAGCTCCCTCTGAGATTTGGCTCTGGTATGATCTGGGTGAAGATTTTGGGGGTAGCTGGGGAACTTGGTATTCCCTGGCCCACATTACCCTCCCTCCCTTCCCCTCCTCCTTTCCTCTCTCTTTCTCTGCCTCTCTCTATCTTTTTCTTCCCTCCTTCCTTCCCTAAAAAAAAGAATTGGCTACTTATGTCATGGTGCAAGAGCTCTCCACATTTCCATTTCTGAGCCAGGTGGATCTTTATCAAGTGAAAAGTGAAGCTCAGGTCCCCAGCCGGCCTGCTGGTGGGAGGGAGCGCTCCCTGGCCGAGGGCCCGGGGTGGATCCCCGGCAGCGAGCCTGGGAAGGCGGCTCAGGAATGTCATCAGGGCTGCAGCTGAGCCCTGCAGCGGGCTCTTTTCCGGGGCCACGAGCCGGACCCCCACCCCCTGGGGAATGGGCTGCCGTCCTTCTTTCATTCTCTGGGCGATCTCCGATTCCTGGGGTGGACATCCAGTACCCGTGCCCAGCGCCCCCAGGCCCCCCCGAAGGCCAACACTGCGCCCCATCCCCGTTTCCAGGGCAACGGCAGGCACAACAGCTTCTGGGGAGTGGGCCTATAAATAACCTCTGGGTCCTCCGCTGTCAGGCCTGGGGTCGGCTCCGTCTGGGGAGTGGCGGGACAGGTCTGTCCCCTGGAACGGGACACCACCCCCACCCCGGCTGTCTTCACAGCTGCTGTCCGGCTGGGCCAGGGCGGCCTGGTCAGCGGTTCCTGCTGCAGAGGACGCACTTGGGAGCCCCCAGCTCGCCTGAGCATCTTGGGGACGCAGGAACCCTGCTGGCTACCTGGGCCCAGCTGTTTCAGAAGGGCCCTGGGGCTCCCGGGATGAGCCAGGACCCGGCATCAAGGGACTGAGAGAGACTTCCTGACCAAAAGGGGCGAGAAATGAGGCAAGATAAAAACTCAGTGGATGGGAGATTTCAAACAAGAGTTGAGAGGTTATCCTGGAGGTTATTCTTACGCATTATATAAACATCCCCTTCTTAGTTTATAGTGTATTGGAGAGGCTGGAGGGAAGTACCTGAAATTGCAGAGCTGTGTTCCAGTAGCCTTGTTTCTTGAAGATGATTGTATAATGCTACTGCTTTTACAATGTGACCGTGCGATTGTGAAAACCTTGTGTCTGATGCTCCTTTTATCCAGGGTATGGACAGATGAGTAAAACATATGGATAAAAAAATAATTAAATAATAGGGGGATGGGGTAAGATAAATTGGGTAGATCAAAATACCAGTGGTCAATGAGAGGGAGGGGTAAGGGGTATGGGATTTATGGGTTTTCCTTTTTTCTTTTTATTTCTTTTTCCGGAGTGATGCGAATGTTCTAAAAATGATCATGGTGATGAATACACAACTGTGTGATGCTATTGTGAGCCACTGACTGTGCGCCATGCGTGGACTGGGGGGGGGGGATTTCTCAATTGAAATATTTTTTAAGAAAAAGGCCCCCTGGGGCCTGGGGGTCGAAGTGGCCTTGGACAGGTGGTCGCTCAGCCTCTGTTTGCGGGTCATGAGGAATGGCCCCTCCATGGCGGCCACGGCAGGTTTCAGGGAGCACTGGGCTTTGGGGCTCTCAGGCTTTAAGGCCCATTTCAGTTGGTCCCCATTTTCTTTAACGGTGTTTCCGGGCAGGGCTCGCTGATGGACGTCTGTGTCAACGACGCTAAGCCGACTTGCCTCCCCTCCTGACTCTTGGAGTGGGCTCCCCCAGGGGTGAGGGGCGGCCGGGAGGGACCCTGCAGCAGTGCCAGGCCGTGCAGGGTGGCGCCCGGCCCACGGTGGTGAGAACCAGCGCAGGGCCTGGGAAGGCAGGTGAGCCTGTGCTCCCCACACTGACGACACCGGCCCTTCCTGAGCAGCAGCTCTGCCCTGGGCGCTGGCCGGGGAACCTGGTGCCCAGAGAGAGCACACAGCGGGCTCGGAGGGGCAGGGCCTGGCCATGGGAGAAGGGGCAGGCTCAGGACACACTTGGGGTACAGCAGGGGCACCCAGGGCACGGGAAGCTCCCATTTCCTTAAGAAGAGAAGTATAAGTAGACGTGTGCACCCAAACACAGGGTGCGTGCAAATGCACACACACATGTGTACAGAGACAATTTCTGAAAAGCCACACAAGAAACTGGTAACCTCGGTGACCTCTGTGAAAAGGCAGGCCTGGAGCCCTGAAGGTTTGGGGCAGACGAGAGTTACTTTTCATTGCACACCTTCCTGTGTGTTTTAAAACCTGTTGGATCTATTAATTTTTCAGTTGAAAACAGATGAAGGGATGATTGGAGGAAAACTAGTAGGAAGGAAGAGAGAGAGAGAGAGAGAGAGAGAGAGAAGAGGGGACAGGGCGGGGAGGCAGGGAAGAAAGAAGGCAAATCGCTGAGGGCAGCAGGTCCCTGCCTGCCTCCGGCTTGTCCCCGTCGCAGCCACACGGGTTTCAGCAGGTCCGTGGCCTCCTGGAGGAGGAGGATAAATGGATCCAGAACTAAAGTCAACCTCATAGTCTTGACGTCAGGATCAAAGAAAATCACGAATGAGAATACTTTGGAAATCTGCAGTGTGCTTTCTCCCTCGGAAAGGGCCTTGGCTCACTCTCACACATCGAGCAAAGGGCTTGGGGGATGATTTTCACCCCAAAGCTGCGGAAACGGCTAAGGGGTGAGCTGCTGAAGACCTGACTCCAGCCCGGCACCCCGGGACCGGCCAGGGCTTCCTAAACTGCGCAGCCGGCTCTCCACGGCCTCCGCAGGGCAGGCTCCCTGCTGCTTCTGGACGGGCCCTGGAGCTGCTGGACAACACAGCTGCATTTGCTCCTCTGTGCGGCAGGAGGCCCGAGTGGCCACTTCCCCGAGCAGCCTCGGGCGCAGCTCCCAGAACCCTCGGGCGAGCTGGAGTCCAGCTGGCCGCCAACTGGACGGATGCATGGAGGGCCGGGCAGCGGGGCCCTCACGCCGTGAAGCTGGGTTGGCGAGGGGGCCACAGCCCTTTAGAGGTGGAGAGGCGCCTTCTAGCCACAGGGGAAGGTCCCAGGACAAGCTTCATTAGAAGCCAAGCCCGGGAGGGCATTTTCTCCTTAAGCAGACGTATCAGACCGGGTCCGGCACTTGGATTTTGAACTTGAACAGTGTCTTCGTGCCCCGAGGAAAGACGACAGGAACTGAGAGTGAGGGCCGCAGGGGGGCTGGGGGCAGGGGCTGCACAGGTCCCCACTGGCCCCCCGACGTCGGCTTGGAGTCACTGCCCGAGTTAGCACAGGCACTTACAGTCGTCAGCTGGAGGTTCAGACCAGGAGGATGGAAGCCACACAGACCAGGGGTTTTCCCCCCAGTTTCTCCCACCCCAGGCGTTTTGAAAAATGCAGGTCTGGGGCCCTGCCTGCAGAGGGCCGCTCTCCATGCCTGGAAGGGGTCCAGGGAAGCTGCATTTGGACAGCCCCACAGGCAACCAGGGTGCACGCCCACGTCTGAATGGTGGGGCGCAGGTACCCCAAGAGGTGGGCAGGATAAGCCAATGGAGTGCAGGAGAAAGCAGTATGACTCTTGTCTTCCATGTATCTCATCCTGTGAAAGTGTTCTGTCGTTATCTTATATAAAGTTCAGGAAGCTTTGCTCCAAGGAAGTAGCCTGGAATTTTTCTGATCCATTACTCCCAACAGCAAAAATGTTTGGGGTATGCACCCTTCAAAACATGTGCAATAGTTATAAAATGTGTCCTCACATGGGTGTATGTCCAAATGTGGGTGTGTGTCCACACGTGGGTGTGTGTGTCCTCACATGGGTGTGTGTCCAAACATGGGTGTGTGTCCTCACATGGGTGGGTGTGTCCTCACATAGGTGTGTGTTCATACATCACGTCTGCAATTCCAGACACCACGTGGGTATGCATCCACATGGTACACGCAGTTCCAGGCGCCACGTGCATGGACAGAAGACGTCCTGCCCAAGAACAGGGGAAGGAAGGGCCTCCTCCCTCTGTGCAGCGTGTTTACCCCAGAGGGCCGTTGCTCGGACCTAGGAGGGGGATTGGGGCAGGGAGGGTCTGAGCTGTCAGCCGGGGCTGGCATGGGGCCTGTGGGCAGACAAGCCCCTGTGCCTGCAGCTGCCCTGCCGACCTCAGCCCTGACCGCTCTGCTGGTCCCTCGCCTCCTCTCTCTGGGCTGCTGCCGTCCAGGCCAGCTCGACAGAGAATACCAGAGGTCGGGGGTATGCTGGCAAATGGGGGGGGGAAGCCCGGATTGAGGCATTTGCCAGTTTCTGGGGTTTATTTTACACTACATCACTGGTTGTGGAGTGGGGAAGAGATGTGCACAGTAGGGTCCCGAGTCTCTGCCACCCACAACCCAACTGGATGCCATATTCCTGTGGGAAGGGGCCCCGCTGGCCTGAGGGTCACCGGTAAAGCCTTAAAAGCGCTGGCCTGAGACAAACGAGAGGCCGATAGTTGATCATTACTGTGTGCTAGCGACGCACAGATGTGATTCCTGACAACCATCCATACTTCTGGTTAGGAAACTGGTTCAGAGGGTCTAAGATAAAAGGGACTTACGACGAAATCAGAACCTAAACCCAGGTGTGTCCCGTTCCAAAGCCCGTGCCTTTTGACCCGAGAATAAGACTCAGAGTAGATTCAACTACCTCTCACTCAGCAGCTACAGCGTGCCAGGGGACGGCGTGTTAAAGGGGTTACGCAATTATTGTAGGGTCTCCTTTAGAAAATGCTTAAAAGAAAGCAGGGGCCAAGATTGTCAGCTCTTACAGCAGACACATTTAGTCCAAAGGGGTAATTACTACTTATGGATTTTGAGAGGCTGTTTTATATTTCTATAACCTGGTATTTAGAGATAAGAAAGAAGCCGATCAGATCAGGACCTAAAAAGTCACAGATGTCTGATTCCAGTTGCGTAAAATGTCCAGAATAAGCAAAGCTGTAGAGACGAGAAAGAAGATGAGTGGTTGCCAGGGGGCTGGGGGTGGGGGAGTGTGGAGAGAGTCTGCTGAGGGGTGTTGGATTTGGGGGGTGATGAATCCCTCTGGAATTCAATAGTGGTGGTGGTTGCACAAGCTTGTAAATAAACTAAAAACCACTGAATTGTTAAAAGTGAAGGATTCACTGAAAAGGGATTCTCTCTGCCCCGCCCTGCCCCCTCCTGAGACGCGGGTTCTGAGCAGGGCTTCGTGCGTCACCCCCAGACCGTGCAAAGTGAGCATTTCTCATATTTCTTTCTCACAAAGTACAAATATTGGGCAATGTTAGAATACCCCCGTGACAGATCACACAGTTGAGGCCCAGGAACAAGCTAAGTAACTCGCGCAGCCTGTTGGCGACAGAGTTGGCGGACCCTCGGCTGATGGCACAGCGTGTGCTCGTAGCACGACACTGCTTACGGCAACCTGGGGCCTCTGGAGGCTCCCCCCCCCCACCGTCACCCCGGCCAGGCCCAAGTTCCTGACACTCGCAGGGGATCGGGCCTCAGCAGCACGGAAGCCTCAGCGTCCGGGCCCCCCCTCGTGAGAAAAGAAACAAGCTGGAGTGTTGGCGGGAGGCCCCAGGATGCCCGCAGCCCCTGGCCCTGCCAGGACCCTCAATTCCGCTCTGGCACTGCTGTGTGATGCTCGTTGAGCCACTTTCCCTCTCTGAGCCTCACTTTTCTCACCTTCCGAGAGGACAGGACCGCAGAGATCCGGGGCCCCCCCACAGTGGAGGGGCAGCCCTGGGCAGAGTTCCAGAAACTTAGGGGATCCGTTTTGCCTGTCACAAGCCGGGGAGGGTGGCTGCTGGCATTCCACACTAGGTATTCTGCAATCAGCGGGGTGATCGAAAGAATGAAGAAATCCCCCAATCTCCCCACTTTTCAATGTCCCACGGGACCTTCATGTCAGTGAAAGACCCTTTTGTAACCTGAGGGTCTACAGCCCAACTCCGTGGTCCCTGGTTGGTGTTTCTTTGCCCAGCACCTTAAATCTTCTAGGAACGCAACTGCCCTGTGGTCAAGGAAGGTGGCCCCTTGTGCCGTCTGCAGCGTCACTCAGAGTTGCTCACCATTCCGGGACATTGCGTCGCCAGCAGCTTCGTGGCATCTGAGCCAATGTGTGACACTCCTGAGTCAGTCCACACCGGTGGCTGTTGCACTAATGTGATTCTGCACAGAGGACGCGATGTGTTTTCCAGAATATTCAGACCTCCATGTTTACCTTCTGAGCCAGTTTGAATGGATGATGTGCCTAGAAAAGCCAAGTTTTAATCCTGATCCATCTGGTGGAGGCAGCTGTTGGTTTTAACCCCTATTCAGCGCCAACAGTGGGAAACTTGATGCGCTTATCCCCACAGAGACGTGACACGCCCAAGCGTGGACGTTAACCTATCATTAGAGGGAGACGTGACTCCACCCATGTCAAGTAGGTCTTGATTAGTTTAATGGAATCCTTTAAAAGAGAAAGCATTTTAGAGCCACAAGAGCCCTGAGAGCCCACACAGCCAGAGACCTTTGGAGATGAAGAAGGAAAATGCCCCCGGGGAGCTTCATGAAACAAGAAGCCTGGAGAGAAAGCCAGCAGATGTCACCATGTTTGCCATGTGCCTTCTCACTTGAGAGAGAAACCCTGAGCTTCATCGGTCTTCTTGAACCAAGGTATCTTTCCCTGGATGCCTTAGATTGGACCTTTCTATAGCCTTGCTTTAATTTGGACATTTTCCACAGCCTTAGAACTGTGGACTTGCAATTTAATAAATTCCCCCTTTAAAAGCCGTTCCACCGGTATATTACCTTCTGGCACTAGCAGACAGAATACCTTTTGAAATCCATGTTGCTGTATTATACGCTATTGTCCTTTTTCACTGTCTCTTTAGGCCGTTACATTTATTATTTGTGATCTGTAGGTAGATTGTATTTTTCATGAATACCAGTTCAGAATAATAAAAGGAGCATTGCCAAATATTTGTGTTTTGAAAAAGGGTTAGGGCTGATATAGGTCTGGGGAAACTGAGGGACATGATTTCTTCAGATCCCTTCTGGCTGTTTAATTGTTAAAACTGACCTTAGAACTTTTCTCCCCGAAACTCTAATAAGACCAGGTGCACGGCCCCTTTGAGGCAACCCCAACGCATCAGCGCACCCTGTGAGCCCGGATTAAAGTTAACTGAGCCTGCGGGTGCCACGAGGCACCCTTCCGTCCTCTTCCACCATCACCCCCATCTGCAGCACACAGCTTCCACCCATTCGCCGGGTTTACTCCCTTTCCAACAGAAAAAAAAAAAAGAGAGAGAAAAGCTGACACCCCAAACTCGAGTCCCTCTTACGCAGTCTTTGTGCTTTGACAAGTTTGGGACTTAACTAGGATGCTTTACTGAAAGGAAAAAATAAGATGAGCATAAACAGAGCTCCAAGGAAGTCTTTGGAAACCAACTGGAGTGTGCTCGGGTGAGTTGGTGCCGCGTGACATTCCTTTCCATTAATCATTTTTCCCGGGCTTATCTTCCCCTCATCTCTTCTCTAACTTAGAATAGTTTAACAGAAGCGATCAGAACTGTTTAGGCGCCACCTTCTCCATCTGCATGGAACAGAATGTTTAAGAAGGATGGCGGCAGGGGCGCCGTGCAGACCCGGGAGGCGTCAGGGAGAGGAGGGAAAACAACAAAAAGAGGAGGTGAAAGGCAGGACTGACCCCAGCTGGAGAGCCTGAAACGGGGGGGAGGACGGATGGGGTGGCGGTCTCGGGGGGAGCCCCACCCGAGGGGTCAGTCCTCAGTTCCCTGCAGACTCTGGGAGGGAGGGAGCCACGGCGCGTCGGGCCGCGCGAGAACAGGGCGGTTTGGCCTGAGCGCACGTTCCACGGGGTCCCAGGGGAGCCAATGAGGCAGGGGCACGCGCCGCCCCTCGCCTCAGTTTCTTTCTGGGCGCCCACGCTACTTTCCTCCTCAACTCACCCTTTCGGCTCTGCCTCTCTGACCGGCTCAGGGTCTGGAGGACAGCGATGGTGCAGACAGGCACCCACCCTGGGCTTGATCAGCCGGAGCGGGACCGGCCGGCACCCACGGGAACACCCGCCCACACGGCCACGGGGCCCACCTGGGCCGCACTGACCGGTGGGCATGGGCTCGCCGCCTGTGCCATTTCCTGGAGCCACCACAACAAAGCACTGCAAATGGGGGGCTTAGAACAAGGCAGATTTGTTGTGTCCCAGCTCTGGAGGCAGAAGTCTGAAGTCCAGGCGTGGGCAGGGCTCCGGGGCGCTCCCTCCTGCTCCTCCCAGTGGCAGAGCCTCCCGTCTCGGCCTTCTCCCAGGGGTCAGTCTGTGTCTCTCTTCTAAGGACAGCAGTCCCATTGGCTCCGGGCCCGGGATGACCTCATGGTGATTACTGCATCTGCATGGTCCTGTCTACGGGCGAGGTCCTGGGGGGAGGGTTTGAATATGTCTTTTCCTAGGACACGGTCCACCCACGTCATGGCCGAGGGTGGACTCCCTAGAAGGTTAGGCAGCCTGTCCCGCCCTTCCATCATGCCCCCACCCCGGCCACTCCCTCCATCCCGCGTCACAGGCAAAGTGGCATCCTGGGTTCACGTGGGAAGGAGGAAGGGGCTGCTTGCGTCTCTGCCCTGAGACACAAAGGTGGGGTGCAGACGCCTGAGCCCCGGGTGAATGAGCCCCTCCTTCCCTCCTCTGTGGGAACTGTGATAGCAAGAATAGCTGACACGTACTGAGTCCTTACTACAGCCCTGGAACTATCCAAACGAATAAATACGAACATAAACATTCTACAGTTTTTATGTTCTATCAGTAATGTTATTAACAAATAGAAAATGTACCGTCTATTAATGCTAGCCTCAGAACAGCAATTGTATTTCATGGAATATCGGCACCATTAGTTGTTATGTACATATTTATGTACTACCAAGACTGAAAAAACTTTACCATTTAAACTATGGCCTGTCATTACTTGTGAACACATCCCAGCTTCAGGGAGGAAGTGTGAATCTTAGAATCCTATCCTCACTGCTGCTTTATGGATAAGGAAATTGGCTGAGGTCACACAGCTGTTAAAGGGAAGGGCTGAGATGAACCCCCAGACTTTGGGGCCTCGGGCTCCTCCACCATGCCACGCGGCCTTGCCTGCTAAAGGAGACTGCCGAATCACCAGCAGTGAGTGTCCCGGGCTAGGTCAGCTGGCTGTCATCCAAATCCATCCTACCTACTTTCTTCAGAATTCCAGCCCTGGAGAGCCAGCAGGGCACCAGCTGAAAACGACATTTCCTGGGCTCCCTTGCAGCTAGATGCAGCGACGTGACGAGGTGCCGGCCAATGGGATGCAAGCAGAGGTGGAGTGAACCTTTCAGGCCTGTCCTTAAGAAGGCAGAGGGGTGTCCCTCACCCCTTCTTCCTGCTTTGCCCTGCTGGCAGGAGCCGGAACAGCCATCTTGGACCTTAAGATGGAAACCACATATTGGGATTGGCAGAGCAACAAGATAAATGCAAAAGGGCGCAGAGAACCATGCAGGTCTAGATTGCTGAAGCTTAGACTGTCATGAAAGAAATTTCTATCTTGCCAAAGCCATAGTTGCTGTGGCCTCTGCTATGGCGGTAAACATGTAATCTTATTAGTGTGGCACTGTGGCCCGGAAGCTGCCCACAGGCTGAGGCCCAGCCCACTCCCAGCTGGGGGCTCCTTAAACAAGGCTGTCCCCAAGCATCTAAGGCAACACCGAGCACAGAGCAGGTAAATGCTAGCTCCTCTCACCTATGGGAAACTCGGGCATTCGTTGCTTGGAGAACTTTATGCTTTCCTGCTCTCTCTAAATCCTGTCCACGAACAGCAGGAAAAACAGCAGGATTGTGATTTTACTGGTTCCTTTTCCCCGCCCCAGCGCCTGTGCCCTAACAAATATAAAGTTTTCTTAACATCTAAGACAAGTTGCAAGGGAGCTCTGGACCTGCCCTCACAGCCTTTGGACGCTGATGGCCGGCCCTTCCCCTTCAGCTGTGGTCCCTTGGCGCTACTGCCTCGGTGACCCAGCCCTGGCCGCCTCCCTGTGGTGTCACGGAGGTTGACTCACTGTGTCCCACCCCGACCGTGCCAGAGCTGGCCCACGACCAAGCCCACCCAGCCACAGTGCACCATCCCTCCCGCCACCATGACTGGTGTGGAGATGAGCCCCTCCCCAAGAGAGAGGAGCCTTAATCTACTGGGAATTGACATAAGGTGTCAGCTGGGCATCATCACTGCACCTGGGGTCTGAGCCGTAGGGACGATGGGAGCGATAGCAGTGGCTGTGGGTGCCAACAAGTAACCCCAGACATGGGCACGCAAAACCACCACTTGGCCTGCTCGTGGGCTCTGTGGCTCGGCAGAGGCGCGGCGTGGACGACTCACCCGTTCCCCCACACCTGGGTGGCTGTGGGGAGCCCCAGGGTGGCTTGCAGCTGCTGGCAGCCGGCGGCTGGTTTCCGAGGGTGACGTCTGAGAGGCAGAGCCAGGCAGCACCGCCTCGCCTCTCCGAGCCCAGCTGGGGAGTGGCACGTGTCCCTTGGCCACATTCTCTCGCAGAGGTGGTTACGGCAGCCCAGCAGGTGGAGGGGGGTGCACATCTGCGCCTCTCGAGGGCGGGTGTCTCATGGGACATCTCAGATGCGTGTCCAGGATGGGAGGGACGTCGGGGAGGCTGAATTTGGCAAATGTGACCTGTGCCGAAGCCCAGAGCTCTTATCATCCTGAGTCAAATGGATGAAGACACGACAAAATGGGGAAGTGGAATCTATCCGGAGGAAAGCAGGGCAACGAGATGAGGTCGTAGATTCCTGGGGCCACTAGGAAAGCAGCTTCCAGCAGGGAGACACATGGTGTCGTGGTTCTAGGGTCCAGAACTCTGCAGTGAAGGTGTCAGCAGCGCCCCGCTCCCTCGGAAACCTGTAAGGAAGGAACTTTCCTTGCTGCGTCCTAGCCCCAGGGGCTCCGGCAATCCTGGCAATCTTGGCTTGTCGACACACCTGCCTCCATCTTCATGCGGAGAAGGCCACACATCTCCTCTCTCCATCTCCTTAGCACGCAAGGCCTAGGGGATGTAACTAATCACGTCTTCAAGGACCCTATGAGGTCAGCTTATTATTCAGGTCCGAATAAGGTCAGCTTCACAGGACCTGGGATTAGGACTTGAACAGGTCTTTCGGGGAGATATTCAGCCCATAACAGATGGAGAGACACCACTGAAGCCCCTGGATCCAGCTGCACCTGAAACAAGATCACCCATAGATGTTGTTTCCAGTTAGTGAGCCAATAAACCTCATTATTTATTTTTTTTTATTTGAGCTGGGTTTCTGTCATTTGCAACCAAAAGAGTTCTGGGCAAATACAGACAACAAGCTGCTGATGATGCTCAGCAAAGGTAGGTCTAGAGGTCTGACCTCCAGCTTCCAGCAGCTCATAGCACAAGCTGGTTCCCCTCCGCTTTTGGCCAACTAGAATTCCAAGACCTGAGGCCCCGTATGCTTTATGCTGTCCCTTTAGAGGGAAGAGATTGGCGACTGTCAGTTTGTTGTTTGGTTTGGTTTTAAGAGCCCAAATATTCCCTCCAGCCATGAGTGTAAGACAGGGTTCTCCTGAGAGGGCAATACTTTGTGCCTGGGGTGCCCCCCACCTGTGTCCTAGAGCAAGATGTGAGGCTCGAGGGGGGCCTCTGGTGGGTGCTAAGCCCTGGTGCTTGCACTTCTCGCTGCCAGTCTCCACACCCTGGCAAGGGAGCTGGCATTCCCGTGTTACCATCAAGGAAACAGAGGCTCAGAGAAGCATTGTGACTTGTCCAAGACCCACAGCCAGGGGGCCATGAAGCCAGATGTGGGGTCAGCGATGCCAAGCTGGTGGGGCTGGGAGGGCCTCAGGAAAGGGCCACCTGAGGGGGACCAGAGGCCAGACGGTGGTGAGCGAGGAGGGGGCAGGCACAGACGAGGGGGCCCACTGGCGGTGGGAGAAGCCCTGGTGGCCTGCCTGGAGGAGGCGGAGGTCGTGGGCCCAGCCAGGTTTTGGCTGCTGAGGCCTGCTGGTGGCAGCGTGTAGCCTCCTGCTCGCCAGCTTCTGCCTGGGTGCTTGGCCTGGCAGATGGGAATGAGTCACCCTCCCCACCCCAGGGCCCGTCTGCGTCTCTTCCCTCTGCCCGCCCTGCGTTAATCCAAAACAAGCAATGTATGGTCTGAGGGTTCAGGATTGGAGGGCCTGGGCCAGACGAGGTGCTCCTGTTGTGGGGACCCCATCCCTTTGCAGGGAGGACCCTGGAGGCACTGAATTCTCATCGGGGACCCACGCCAGGAGGTCTGAGTTCTGAGGCTGCCTGGGTCTCAGTCGCTATATCTATAAAATGGAGCCAATTGCACCCAACTGCAGCCCCGGGAGAGGCTGCTGCCGCCCCCCACGCCCGGTCCTGTCTTTCCTGGAAGTTGGTTGTCCAGCCTTCCTTCCCGCTCCGTAGTCGAGCCCAGATCCTTCCAATGGGGCCAGGAAGACTCCGTTTCCGTTGCATGCAACCCCGAAACTCTGGCCAAGAGAGGAACTGCGCTGGGAGCCGCGGCCGCTCTGCGCCTGGACCCCGGGCCACCTCCCCACGGGGCTGCAGCGCTGCGGAGGAGTCGGGCGCCCTCAACTGCAGGAACCTCTTGTCCCTGGCGCTTCACCCGCTCCTTGTGGGGCCCAGCGCCCACCCGCCCAGAGCCAGGCAGGACGTTTGGGAAGTGTCGCCAAGAAGCGCCCTGTATGGTCTGAAGCCGGAGCTTTCCAGAAGTGGGGCGGGGCTACGCGTGTCAGAGCTGCTGGGGAATCCGAGACAGGATGTGATTAAAGTCAGCAGCGGGGGTGACAGCCAGCCCGCCTCCGGCCGTCGTCACAGCTCCCCAAACCCACCCCGTGCCCTCCCCCACCCTGCCTGCAGCCCGCCCATCCCCGGAGAGCGCCCCTTTATGTGCGATCCGCGGTGCCAAGCGCTTAAAAATAGCATCCTCCTGAAACGGGCATGAAACGGAACTCCAGAAAAGGAGAAAGCGTCTCTTTTTGCACCTGGAGTCTGCTCCTCGCATTGACAAGGGGTGTCTGCCCACAGCCAGGCCGCCGTGCGCGAGTCCCCCAGGGCACAGCCCGCCGTGCAGAGCCGCAGGGCTGGAGGCCCGGCCACCGCTGCCCCCCACAGCCACTGCCCCCACACCCCGCTGCCCCCATACCCCACAGCTCCCCACAGCCACTGCCCCCCCACCCCGCTGCCCCCC
>PVIY010038986.1:0-23445 GCA_004026745.1 Myrmecophaga tridactyla
AATTGTCATGGGCTACCATACCATCATCATCTCAGATTTTTCCTTCTAGATGCTCCAGAACATTGGAGGCTAGAAGGAATAAATATTTTTTTATCATCACAATTGACTTTTTTCTTTTTTGTGAAAAATTACATATATACAAAAAAGGAATAAATTTCAAAGCCCAGTACAATTAGTTGTAGAACAGATTTCAGAGTTTGGTATGGGTTACAATTCCACAATTTTAGGTTTTTACTTCTAGCTGCTCTAAGACACTGAAAACCAAAAGAAATACCAACATAATGATTCAGCAGTCACACCCATTTGTTAAACCCTACCTTCTCTGTATAACTTCACCATCACCTTTGATCCCTCTCCCCCTTTTCAGGGGAATCTGGGCCATGCCCATTCCAAATCCTTCATGTTGAAAAGGGCTCTCAGTAATAAGGGGTAGGTGGAACTAGCAGATGTTCTGGAAAGGCTGGACCCCCTAGGTTTAAGGGATCCATCTGGAGGTTGTAGTTTTCTGGAAAATTACCCTAGTGCATGGACCCTTTGCACAATCTTATATATTGCCCTAGGTGTTCTTCAGGATTGGCTGGAATGGCCTGGGTTGGGGTTTGGCAGTTATGATCGGTAGCAATGTCTAACTGAAGTTTATGTAAGAGCAACCTCCAGAGTAGCCTCTCAACTCTCCTTGAACTCTCTCAGCAACTGATACCTTAATTGTTACACTTCTTTACCCCTCATGGACAGGATGGCATTGTTGATCCCATGGCACCAGGGCCAGACTCATCCATAGGAGTCATCTCTCATGCTGCCAGGGAGAATTTCATCCCTGGATGTCATGTCTCATGTAAGGGGTAGGGAAATGATTTCACTTGCAGAGTTGGGCCCAGAGAGAGTGAGGCCACATCTGAGCAACAAAAGAGGTCCTCTGCAAACAACACCCAGGCATAGCTATAGGTAGGCTAAGCTTCTCAACCATACACATAAACTACACAAGAGCAAGTTTCCTGATCAATAGGCTTGGCCTATTGTTCTGGGTGTCCCCAATGTTTGACACAGTATCAGGGGTTTCTCTGGTGGTAATGTTTGATAGTTCCATATTTTTTTTCCCATCCTGCAAGGAAATTTTCCAATACTTTTTGATTATCTGCTTAATATATTCTAGGATATATCCAGGCATTACATTAAGCTATACAGGATTAAAGGCCCTCATTTTCATTCTGGGCTCCCTGTGTTTCAATTGTTTAAATGAGCTGTCTAGATAGGTTGAATTAGATTATGTGCTACAGAAAATTTAGGAGAAAATAAACCTTTCTTCCTTTGATATCAAAGAGTAGATGAGGTTCTAAAATATACACACTATCTTCCTTATCCCTGTGTTCTGAATTACTGTGATCCTGACCTGACTGCCTTAGTTTTTATCTCTGAATAATAGGTTATACATATATAAAACAACCTCTCAAAATCCAGAAATAATAATTACCACTCCAGACAAAATGTGACTGCTACAAGAGATTACAATCTGGGCCCCCATTTTCTTCTTTTTTTAAATCAACTTTTTTTAATTGTATAATAAAACATATATACAAAGCAAAGCAAAGAAAAGAGCAATAGTTTCCAAAGCACTCTTCAACAAATAGTTACAGAACAGAGCCCAGAGTTTGTCATGGGCTACCATACCATCATCTCAGATTTTTCCTTCTAGCTGCTCCAGAATATAGGAGGCTAGAAGGAATAAATACTTTTTTATTTTCACAACTAATTTTTTTGTGTTTTTTTTTTGTGTGAAAAATAACATATAAACAAAAAAGCAGTAAATTTAAAAGCACAGCATGACAATTAGTTGTACAGCAGATTTCAGAGTTTGGTATGGGTCCCAATTCCACAATTTTAGGTTTGTACTTCTAGCTGCTCTAAGATACTGGAGACTAAAAGAAATATCAATTTAATGATTCACCAATCATATTCATTAGTTAAACCCTACCTTCTCTATATAAATCTACAATCACCTTTGATCTTTCTATCCCTTCTTTAGGGGTATTTGGGTTGTGGCCATTCTTACTTTTTCATTTTGGAAAGGGTGGTCATTAATAAGGGGTAGGGAGATGGAAATAGCTGATGTTCTGGAGAGGCTGGGCCCTCTAGGTTTCAGGACTTATCTGGTCTGGAGATCCATCTGGAGGTTGTCAGTTTCTGGAAAGTTATCCTAGAGCATGGAACCGTTGTAGGATCTTAACTATTGCCCTATGTATTCTCTAGGATTGGCTGGAATGGTTTTGGTTGGGGCTTGGCAAGTTACGATAGGTAGGAATGTCTAACTGAAGCTTGCATAAGAGTGACCTTCAGAGTAGTCTCTTGACTCTTTTGAACTCTCAGACATGGATACTTGTTTAGTTACACATCTTTTCCCCTTTTTGGTCAGGATGGAATTATTGATCCCATGGTGCCAGGGCTGGATTCATCCTTGGAAATCATCTCCCATGCCACCAGGAGACTTTCAACCCTGGGTGTTATGTCCCATGTAGGGGAGAGGACAATGATTTCACTTACAGAATTGGGCTTAGAGAGAGTGAGGCCACATCTGAGCAACAAAAGAGGTACTCCAGAAGTAACTCTTAGGCATAGCTATAGGTAGGTTAAGCTTCTCCGCTACCTACATAAGCTTCACAAGAGTAAGCCTTAAGATCAAGGGCTTGGCCTATTGATTTGGGTGTCCCTAATGTTTGACATGGTACCAGGGGATTCCCTGATGGTAAAGTTTAATAGTTTCATATTTTTTCTTCCATCCTTTAAGGGACTTTGCCAATACTTTTTTGATTATCTGCTTAATATATTCTAGGATGTATCCAGGCATTACATTAAACTATACAGGATTAAAGGTCCTCATTTTTATCTGGGCTCCCTATGTTTCATTTGTTCAAATGAACTCTCCAGACTGGTTGAGTTAGATTATGTGCGATAGAAAATTTAGGTTCTGGAGAAAATAAACCCTTCTTCCTTTGGTCTCAAAGAGTAGGTATGGTTCTAAAACATAAACAATATCTTCCTTACCCCTGTTAAACATAGCCCATAGCATGCAATAGCAGTTTTCCCCCATACCCTAAATTTAAACATTCTTTGTACAAGAATCATACCTTTGAAGTATTTCATGCAAGAACTTGTTTATATTTGTAGTGTTAATCGAGGGATCCGCAGGCCTATACAACCTTTTTCAATCATGTTTAACTTCGTTATTACTTACAGGCCCACTAGTGAACCACCTTCACTTCTATCTATACCCTTACATTTGAGTTCAACTTCTTGTCATGTGTTTCAGGATGTCATTTCATCTTACTGCTGTTTAATATTCCATTGTATGTATATGCCACATTTTGTTAATCTACTTGTCTGTTGATAGACACTTGGATTGTTTCCATCTTTTGGCAATTATGAATAATGCTGCTATGAACATCGGTATGCAAATGTCTGTTGTGTCACTGCGTTCAGCTCTTCTGGGTATGCACCGAGTAGTGGTATAGCTGGGTCATAGGGCAACTTGATACTTAGTTTCCTAAGGAATCGCCAAACTTTCTTCCATATTAGTTGTACCAGTATACATTCTCACCAGCAGTTCAGAAGTGTCCCAATTTCTCCACATTCTCTCCAATATCTGTAGTTTCCTGTCTGTTTAATAACAGCCATTCTTATAGGTGTGAGCCATTCTTAGAGCAGCCATTCTTATAGGTATCTCATTGTAGTCTTGATCCACATTTCCCTTATAGCTAATGAAAATGAGCATCTCTGTGTGCTCTTGAGCCATCTGTATTTGCTTTTCAGAAAAAAAAAGCCTATTCATATCTTTAGCCCATTTTATAATTGGGTTGTTTGTTCTTTTGTTGTTGATTTCTTTATGTATACAGGATATCAAACCTTTGTCTGATGTGTGATTTCCAAATATTTTCTCCCATTGAGTTGGCTGCCTCTTTAGCTTTTTGAGAAAGTCTTTTGAGGTACAAAAACATTTGATTTTGAGGAGTTCCCATTTGTCTATTTTTTCTTTTGTTGCTTGTGCTTTGGGTGTAAAGTTTAGGAAGCTACTTCCTATTACTAGGTCTTGAAGATGTTTCCCTAAATTTTCTTCTAGAAACTTTCTGGTACTAGTTCTTATATTTAGATATTTGATCCACTTTGAGTTAATTTTTGAATAGGGTGTGAGATAAGGGACCTCTTTCATTCTTTTGGCTATTGATATCCAGTTCTCCTATGCCCATTTATTGAAAAGACTATTTTGTCCCAGCTCACTGGATTTGGGGACCTTGTCAAAAATCAGTCGACCATAGATTTGGTGATGTATTTCTGCACTCTCAATTCGATTCCATTGTTCAGTGCTTCTATCTCTGTGTCAGTATCATGCTGTTTTGACCACTGTGGCTTTACAATAATCAGGAAGTCTTTAATACTCCCACTTCATTTTTCTTTTTAAGGATACTTTTAGATATTTGGGGTCTCTTTCTCTTCCAGATAAATATGGTAACTAGGTTTTCCAAGTCTTCACAGTAGGTTGTTGGAATTTTGATTGGTACTACATTGAATCTGTAGATTCCATATGTTTTCTTCTGGGAATTTTATAGTTTTTGTTCTTTAAGTCTTTGATTCGTTCTGAGTTATTTTTTTTTGTATATAATAGGTATGAGGTAGGAGTCCACCTCATTCTTTTGCATATAGAGATCCAGTTTTCTGAGAACATTTGTTGAACTATTCCTTCCCCACTGAGTGGACTTGATGCTGTCATCAAAAATCAGTTGGATATAGGTGTGACAGTTTATTTCAGAATTCACAATTTGATTCCATTGGTCTATATGTCTGCCCTTATGCCAGGACCATGCTGTTTTGATTACTATAGTTTTGTAATAGGTTTGAAAACAGAAGTGTGAGCCCTCCAATTTTGTTCTTTCTCAGGATGGGTTATGGCTATTTGCAGCCCCTTACTCCTTACTCTTCCATGTGAATTTTTTTTCTTTTATAAATGTTTTTATTGTATAGTATAACATGTATACAAAGCAAAGAAATAAAAAAGCAATAGTTTTCAAAGCATTCTTCAAAAAGTGGTTACAGGATAGATCCCAGAGTTTGTCATGTGCTACCATACAATCCTCTCATATTTTTCCTTCTAGCTGCTCCAGAATATAGGAGGCTACCATGTGAATTTGATGATTGGCTTTTCCATTACTACAAAAATGGCTCTTGGAGGTTTGTTGGGATTGCACTGAATCTGTAAATTGCCCTGGGTAAAACTGACATCTTAAGATTTCATTTTCCAATCCATGAACACAAAATATCCTTCCATTTATTTAGGTCTTCTTTAGTTTCTTTAAATAACGTTTTAAAAAAATGTTCAGTGTATAAGTTCTTTATATGCTGGTCAAATTTATACCTAAACATTTGATTCTTTTAGTTGCTTTAAGTTGTACTTTTCTTCTAGATATTCTCTTCAGACTGTTCATTACTAGTATATGGAAACACCACAGATTTTTTTTTATTGATGTATATTATATGTTCACATACGATGTAATTATCCAACATGTACAATCAGTGGTTCACAGTATCATCATATAGCTGTGCATTTTTTTTTTATATGAACTCTTTTTTTTTTTTTAATTTGCATATGGGCAGGAGGCACCAGGGATCGAACTCCAGACCTCCAGCACGGCAGGTTGGAGCTCTGCCTGCTGAGCCACGGCAGCCGCCCTATAGCTGTGCATTTATCATCACAATCAACTTTTTTTGTTCTTTTTTGTGAAAAGTAACACATATACAAAAAGCAGTAAATTTCAGAGTTTTGGTATCAGGAGTCATCTCTCACCCTGTCAGGGAGACTTTCACTCTTGGATTTCATGTCCCATGTAGGGGAAGGGCAATGGAAAACATTTTTGAATGGTGCTCTTATACCCCAATACTGTGCCAAATATGTTTATTAGTTGTAACAGTTTTCTTGTGGATTTTGCAGGATATTCTATACATATGATCATCATGTCATCTGCAGATAGGGAACGTTTGACTTCTTCCCTCCCAATTTGGGTGCCTTATTTTTCTTTTTCTGGCCTAAATGCTCTAGATAGAACTTCCAGTACAATGCTGAATAACAGTGGTATCAGTAGGCATCCCTGTCTTGTGCTAATCCTAGGGGGGAAAGCTTTAGTCTTTCACCACTGAGTATGATGTTCACTATGGCTTTTTTCATATATGCCTTTTTTCATGTTAAGGCTGTTTCCCTGTATTCCTAGTTTTCTGAGTGTTTTTTTGTCAAGAAAAGATACTGAATATGGTCACGTGCATTTTCTTCATCAATTGAATGATAATATGGACTTTTTCTTTGTTCTATTAGTGCTGTGTATTACATTAATTGATTTTCTTACACTGAACCACCCTTGCATATCAAAACCATCTTCAGTATGATTCAGTGCTAGAAAAAAGTTTCTATCAGTAGGAACAGTAATAATAAGCAGTGTTTTGGAATTTATAAAGTGCTTTCACATTACCTAATTTGACATAACAATCTTGTGGTGTTATTAGATTAGATATAATTATTATTATTCTTTTTCAGAAGAGGAAATAGATATAAGGAGTAGCAGTGAGGAAGAAGTGGAACAAAACTGGAACTGAGGTAGTTTGCCCACAAATCCTGCAGTCTTTCTATTATACTTGATACCTTCCAAAGCAAATCCATCTATTTCTGTTTTTTTGCCTTAGCCTCCTGAAATTCAGAGCAAGGTCAGGTTTCATTGTGTAAAAAAGTCCCCAGATATCCAACAGTATCTCTTACTATGGAATTTTAATTGGTTTTTGCTTAGTTTATATTTTAGGTTTTTTTTTGAACTGTCCCAGTCTTACAGGAAGTAAATAGGCCATAAATACTAATATAAATTTGTTTATATTTATGAAGAATGATCAGTATAGTGTGTCTGTGTTTACACTTTTGTTTTTTACCTAACTTTCCTCTTTAGAACATGTCTATATATTTAAGAATATTTTAAAAATATTTTTAAACATATACAAGACCCAAGTTACCTCTTTAAAGCTTGCCTATTAAAATTTAATAGAAAACTCAAATACTTTCCCTAGCTTTTGTCTTTAGCACAAATAACTCCTAAAATCTTCCCTAGAAGATTCCCACTAGCTAGACCTCTAGTGGTTCCATTTCTCATCGCTGTTTACTTCACTTATACATGGTTTTCTTATTATAATGTCATTAGCATAGGGAGGGGACACCTTTGCCAAAGCAACCCAGAATGATATATGTAGCATTAAGATTTCATCGGAAATCTAATCCCACTTTGTAAAATCCTTCTGTGTTTTTGACTCACTCCACTTTTCTGGCTAGTAGAAATTGTAAACTCTCTGTAGTTTCTGCGGTTTTGTTTTCCTCCACATTCTACCAACTGCACATTTTATTACCATGAACTAACTCTGATATCCCTCCTTACTCCAATACAGTAGGTTGCCCTTCTGAGCAATACTACTCACTCAGTGTGTGTGTGTGTGTGTGTGTGTGAAATCTTCTCTCTCTCACTCTCTCTCTCTAGATATGTACAGATAATTAATGTATACTTTGGGCACATCATGATGGTTTCTGATTAAGGTGGTATTGTGTCTCTTTTTTAAAGTTCAAATAGAAAAAATTCATAAATTGATTTGTTTTCTCTTTATTATGGCTGCATATGGGGAAGTAGCTATGTATCTCAATGAAGATCTATTTAAATGTGTTTTTCAAAGTGGGCAAGAATCTTCTTAAAGGGTGGGCCACAGTGGCTTAGCGGCAAGAGCGCTTGCCTGCCATGCCAGAGGACCTGGGTTCGATTCCCGGTGCCTGCCCATGTAAAAAAAAAGAATCTTCTTAAAGTGGACCACATCTATCAGTGTACTAAATTACAGGGTAGCTGAGGTTGGTGAGAACACTGAGCAGATGGTCTCTAAGCATTAAAAGTGAGGAGGAATTAGTTAAACAGTTGTGTAATTAATTTTATTTTGTGTAACTTTATTACAGGGAATAAACTGCCACAGCATTTTTTAAAAAGACATATAAATTGTCCTTTAGATGTTAGTTATTTCAGTTTAAGTCATGGCACCATAAATTTTCTTTCTTTCTTTAAACATAATTTTCTTACACAAAAGAGGAAGTGAATGAGGAAATTTGAAGGGTAAACTTTTCTTTGAGAAGTTTGTAAACAGGCACCAGCATATAATACTAGAGAGAGAGATAGCTAACAAAAGTTTTGACAGCAAGCTAATTAAAAGATTTGGAGAACTCTACACCTGGTTTCCTATATATATATATATATTTCCAAGATTTTACCTAACCAGTTTTCTTAAAATTAAAGTCTGTATTCTAATGATGCTTAAAGTTAGCTTTAAAGTAAGCTGCAATTAAAAACAGTATCACTGCTTAGCAACTTAACCATAATCTAACTTGAGGTCTGAGTAGAATACGAACTTTTTATTTTATTTATTTATTTATTTATTTTTGCATGGGCAGGCACCGGGAATTGAATCCGGGTCTCTGGCAGGGCAAGTGAGAACTCTGCCTGCTGAGCCACCGTGGCCTTCCCAGAATATGAACTTTTATCTTAAGAAAATTGTTTGGGTAAAAGCCTTCTGGGGGGTGGGCTATAATAAAGGCATAATATTAAATATTATACAATATATGTGGATACATATTTTATAGTATATATAAACTTATAGGATAGTATACTTAAGATTTGTGCATTTCATTGTATATACATTTTATAGGGGCAGAGGAAGGAGTACAAAGAAATATTAGATTCTGGTTAATGATATGCATACTAAAATGGCTAGAGGGGTAAAGTATAGTTATTTACAGCTTACTTTGAAATGTATCAAAACATAAGATGGATTGAGAGATAGATATGTGAATAAGCAAATATGGTAAAATGTTGTAGAATCCATGTAAGTGGGTATGTGGATGTTTACTGTACAGTTCTTTCACTTTTTTTTTACATATTTGATAACTTTCTTAATAAAATGTTGGAAAAAATACTAATGAGAAGGTACTTAACTCTACATAGATCCAATTTGGTTCAATAAACATTTATTAAACACCTACAGTGTGCCAAGGTTAGAGATATACCAGTAAAACAAGGTGGCAGGAAATGAGAGAGGAATGTACAGCTTAGGTAATGGAGAGCCTTATATACTACAATAATGAACTCGGACTTTAATCTATGGGATTTTAGGCAGGGGCGTGATACTGAGGTAGAATACACCGGCAACACTGCTAAGGCTAAATTTGAGGTGGTAGTGGAAATAGATTAAGGCAAGATATTAATTTGGAAGCAACTCTCCAGGGGAAAATGAATTAGAATGGATATGGAGCTAGATTCTAGAAATACTTAGGGTCATTAATCAATAGAATTTGTTGATTTATTGGATTAGCTGTGAGTAGGTTGGAAGGAATCAAGAATGACAAAGATCATATATGAGAAGAAGCAAGTTTAGATTTGGAGGGCAAAATGATGAGTTTGGGTTTTGAAATGTTATATTTTGGATATTTGCAGGTTTGAATAAATATAGTCAGAATTATTTATTCATTCATTTTTGCCTGTATTTATTCGACAAACATTCACCACAAAATTCCAGGCCTGTTTCTAATGATTTAATAGTGAGCCATTCTGGTGGGGGAGACAGACAATTAAACCAGAAGTTAAAATAAAAAGTGACAGTTATGGTGATAGGAGAAGTACAGGGTGCTGTGGATTTTCATAGAAGGGACAATTATCTTAGTCTGGCAGTTACTTGTAGCAGCAGGTTATATCAGTCTGAAACTTGGGACGGAGCCTAGGCTACAGATATTAATGTCTTCCTATTGCTAATCCTTTAGGTTTGATTAAAATGTCAAGGTACAACGTTATATAGAATGGTTAAAAAGAAAAGACTGGAGACAAGTAAAAAGAGTCATAGAAGAAGGTGGAAATTAAGTTGCAAGATAGATAAAACCACTTCTAAATTTTAAATTAGAATTATCAATTAAAACATACATTTTTTTCTTTTTCTTTCATGTTTTTCTTAGACAGTATTTCCTATTCTGTCTACCAAAAAAGTCTAAACACATTGTTAACCCTACAGAATGAGCATCAGGGCTTTTGAAGGAATAGAAGATTCCAAGGTCTAAAGCAGGGATGTCTTATGCCATAAAATTAAGGTAACTACTAAAGATTAATAGGATCACAGCAGAGGGACATAGGAGCCAACTTGAAGGGGAATGGCTGGAGCATCAGAAACAATAATGACTACAGGGGAATGAACCCATCAAGTGATTAACAATCCAGGAGTTATCAGTGATTTGAAAAAAACAAACCCACATACAAATATCCTCAATGGTCACATACAGCAACTAGAGGTCACTGAGGCATCAACTCATTACTGTTAACAAGGGGTTGTAAACTATGGCCTGCTGGTCAAATCTGGTCCACTGCCTATTGTAAGGCCTATAAGCAAAGGTTAGTTTTGTATTTTTAAATAGTTGGGGGAAAAAAATCAAAAGATAGTAATATTTCATAACATGAAAATTATATGAAATTCAAATTTCAGTGCCCATAAATTTTATCAGAACACAGCCACCTTCATTCATTTAGTTATTTTCTGTGACTGCATTTGTGCTTCAATGTTAAAGTTAAGTAGTTGTGACTAAGGATTTACTACCCAGACCTTTGCAGGAAAGCCTTGCCGACCTCCTCTCCAAATATTAATGAATAAAGGGAACGAATCAAGCATTTATTGTGTGTTTTATAAATTGTGTCCTTCATGGAAACCGTAGTTGGTTTTCTGGGGGAAACTTTTTTTTGAGGGAAAATATTTCTTTACAGAAGAGGTCCAGTTTATAAATATAGAGAAATGACAGAATTATAATCACAACCCTTAATGAAAAAGTGCTTAGGTAATATTGGTTCATGGATTCAAAAACCACTGAGTGAAAGGTTGATAGGGAAGTTTTTTTTGTTTTGTTTGTTTTTTGTTTTTTGCATGGGCGGGCACTGGGTATCGAACCTGGGTTTCTGTCATGGCAGGCAAGAACTCTGCCACTGCACCACCATTGCCTACCCGATAGGGAAGTTTTAAGTAGAGGAATCATACACCTCCTAAACCTACTGGTCAATTAAAGCATCAGTATAAATTGGGTCAATCAGATGTTATATACCTTATGGTTTGATGTAAAAAAAGCACCTAAAAATGTTGAATTTTAATTTAACCAAGACTATAGATCTAAATACTAGTATATAGGGAATAATGGGGGGCAGATGAACCAGTTAAATGAGCAATCAATCAAATCCAGAATGTGGGACTTTATGTAGAATAAATTACCTGATTTCTCTAATTAATGAAATGCATAAAAAGTGGAGTCCTATTCTAGAATAAAAGAAAATTAAGGAACATAACAAATATATTAGTAGATCATGTTTGAACCCAGTTTGAATCAACTGTACACATTTTTTGAGACTTGTGGTGAAATTCAAATATGAACTCTTTATTTTCCCATTTTTAGTATAAGCTATTTCCTGTTACTGAATTATGATCTATGCTGAGTGCCAGGCCTGGGAATCACAGCCACCATTATCTTAAACACATCTAAGCCACTCTGTACTGCCCACTTACCCAAAGATGCTGACTAAAATGGCAAGATAAGAAACAGCTTAGAGTAAAAACACAAAATATCCAATTAAAACACAAAATATCTATTAAAATACATAGAACTAATATTAATGAGTGAACTTTGAGTTAAAGTTAAAAACACAGGTTATCAGGAGATGGAAAGAAGGTAGACATTGGGCATTTGGTGTTGAAGTAGTTCAGAATGTGTAACAGGACTGACTGCAAAATTCAGAAATGGATAGCACAATACTATTTGATGGTAGCACAGTAATATAAGTACCCTGAATGAAGCTGAATGTGAGTATGGTTGAGGGAGAAGGGCTGGGGCACATATGAAACCAGAAGGAAAGATAGGGGATAAAGACTGAGATGGTATAATTTAGGAATACCTAGAGTGGACAATTATGGTGAATAAATGTATAAATGTAAAAATGTTTTTGTATGAGGGAGGACAAATGAATGTCAACATTGCAAGATGCTGAAAATGGTACAATCAATGCAAATTAGAGTCTATAGTCAACAGTAATATTGTAATATGCTTCCACTGAATGTAACAAAGGCATTATGTCAAAACTAAATGTTAACAAGGTGGGGGTATGAGGGAGGGGTGCGGATTCTTTGTGGAAGAAAAGTAAATGTCTTCATGTAGATTATGGTGGTGAAGGCATGTCTGTTTACTTAGGTTGGATTGTTGTTGGATGGGAGATTTAAACTGTTTAAAAATGAACAGTGAAACAAGTTCTAGAGAAAATGTGGAGAAAGAGATGTACCTACTCACTGTTGGTAGGGAAGCTGAGAGGTGCAGCCCCTCTGGAGGTCAGGGTGGTGGTTCGACAGGAGGCTAGGGGTGGGGTTGCCATAGGATCCTGCAACCCCATTGCTATTTATATAGGAATAAAATATATTTTATTTCTAATAAATACACTAAGTGTAGTAATAAATAAACTAAGGAACTACGTGTAGGGACACGAATGGACATTTGCACATTGGTGTTTATGTATAAGCAGTGGATAGAGGTGGCCTAAGGGTACAATGACAGAGGGATGGAAGGGGGAACTATGGTGCATTCATACAATGGACTACTGAGTGGTTGCAAGAAGGAATGAAGTTTTGAGGCATGCAACTAGGTGAGTGAAATGGGCATAAACAAAAAGATAAATATTATCATGCCTCACTTATATGGACTAACTATAATATATACACTCGGAGAAGTTGAGAACATGGGTTATCAGGTTGGGGCCTACTTTAAAGGGTCCTAGAATATAAGCTCTTATGGCAGTCACATATATTCAGGAGTTGTAACTGTTATTTCTAAATTCTGAGATATTGAGCTTTTGTGTATAACCTGGTTGTTCCCTGAAACTCTGGGTATTTATGTGACACCTAGATGCTGACTTAGAGCACTGAAGCCGTAAAAGTCAGCATTACCCCATACAGTAATTGTTAAAAAAGTTGAAAAAGTGATCAGACTTCAACTAGACATATGAACAAAGCTTATTTGGATAGGACTAAGGTAAATCAGGATATAGGGTAAAGAATGATATGGTCCATATTTTAAAACTTCAACTTCTATGTGAGACCAAAGGGAAAGATGTTTATTTGGTGCAAAATTTATATTTTGGGTAGTGCATTATCTAATTTAACTTGTATGGTCAGCATATTTGAACACCATAATTACATGGAATCTTGAATATGGCATGAGATCTTGTTGGTTTGAACAGGTTAGTGTGATGCCCTGAATATCCCAGAGTATTCTGGGCAGAGAATAAAAAATATTTGCAAAGTCCCCTTGGGGGACTGGGGAGAAAGGAGGAAATCGTCAACTTCCCCATCTGGGCAATTTCTGATATTCTTGCAAGCAGTAGGGACAACCAATTCAGTAGGCCGAGCCCTCGATCTTGGGTTCACCCCTTTGAAACTTATTCCTGCAAAGGACAGATTAAGCCTATTTAAGATTAGGCCTGACTGAGCCCCCAGTCTTGGGGTTTGTTCATATGAAACTTAACCCCACAAAGGATAGGTCAAGCCTACTTAAAATTAGGCCTAAGAGTCACCCCCAGAAGAACCTCTTTTGTTGCTCAGATGTGGCCTCTCTCTCCAGCCAACATAACAAGCAAACTGACCCCCCCCCACCCCCATCTGCGTGGGACATGACTCCCAGGAATGTGGACCTTCCTGGCAATGTGGGACAGAAATCCTGGAATGAGCTGAGACTCAGCATCAAGGGATTGAGAAAAACCCTAGAATGAGCTGAGACCCAGCATCAAGGGATTGAGAAAACCCACTCGACCAAAAGGGGGAAGAGTGAAATGAGACAAAGTATCAATGGCTGAGAGATTCCAAACAGGGTCCAGAGGTTATCCTGGAGGTTATTCTTATGCATTAAGTAGATATCACCTTGTTATTCAAGATGTAATAGAGATGCTGGAGGGAACTGCCTGAAAATGTAGAGCTGTGTTCCAGTAGCCATGTTTCTTGATGATGATTGTATAATGATATAGCTTTCACAATGTGACTGTGTGATTGTGAAAACCTTCTATCTGATGCTCCTTTTATCTACCTTGTCAACAGATGAGAAGAACATATGGAATAAAAATAAATAATAGGGGTAACAAATGTTAAAATAAATTTAGTTTGAAATGCCTAGTGATCAATGAAAGGGAGGGGTAAGGGGTATGGTATGTATAATTTTTTTTTTCTGTTTTCATTTTATTTCTTTTTCTGTTGTCTTTTTATTTCTTTTTCTGAATTGATGCAAATGTTCTAAGAAATGATCATGATGAATATGCAACTATATGATGATATTGTGAATTACTGATTATATGTAGAATGGAATGATCATATGTTAAGAATGTTTGTGTTTCTTTCTTGTAGTATTTTTTTTTTTAAATTTAAAAATTAATAAAAAAAAAAAAAGATTAGGCCTGAGAGTCACTCCCAGAGAACATCTTTTGTGGCTCAGATGTTGGCCTCTCTTAAGCCAAAACAGCAGCTGAACTCATTGCCTTCCCCACTACGTGCGACATGACGCCCAGGGATGTAAATCTCCCTCACAGCATGGGACAGAACTCCTAGGATGAGTGGAGACCAGGCATCATTGGATTGAGAAAGCCTTCTTTTTTTTTTTTTTATTAATTTTTTTAATAAATACCAAAAAACACCAAACAAACACTAACATTCGTAACTTTTGATCATTCCATTCTACATATATAATCAGTATATCACAATATCATCACATAGTTGCATATTCATCATCATGATCATTTCTTGGAACATTTGCATCTATTCAGAAAAAGAAATAAAAAGAAAACAGAAAAAAATTGATACACACCATTACCCTCCACCCCTCCCCCTCACCGATCACCAGCATTTTACTCTAAATTTATTTTAACATTTGTTCCCCCTATTATTCATTTTTATCCCATATGTTTTACTCGTCTGTTGATAAGGTAGATAAAAGGAGCATCAGATACAAGGTTTTCACAATTACAGAATCACACTGTGAAAACTATATCATTATACAATCATCTTCAAGAAACGTGGCTACTGGAACACAGCTCCACATTTTCAGGCAGTTCCCTCCAGCCTCTCCACTACATCTTAACTAACAACATGATATCTATTTAATGCGTAAGAATAACCTCCAGGATAACCTCTCGACTCTGTTTGGAATCTCTCAGCCATTGACACTTTATTTGTGAGAAAGCCTTCTTGATCAAAAGGGGGAAGAGAGAAATGAGACAAAATAAAGTTTCAGTGGCTGAGAGATTTCAAACAGAGCTGAGAGGTTATCCTGGAGGTTATTCTTTTGCATTAGATAGATATCCCTTTTAAAAAGTTTGTGGTGTATTTGAGTGGCTGGAGAGAAGTACCTATGTGTCCCAGTAGCCTTGATTCTTGAAGACGACTGTATAACTATATAGCTTTTACAGTGTGACTGTGTGATTGTGAAAATCCTGTGTCTGATGCTCCTTTTATCTAAGGTATGGATAGATGAGTTAAAAAATAAGGGTAAAAGACAAATATGTAGCCTGCCCATGCAAATAAATAAATAATAGGAGGGATAAAGGATAAAAATTGGGTAGATTGAAATACTCGTCAATGAGAGGTAGGGGTAAAGGGTATGGAATGTATGAATTTTTTCCTTTTTCTTTTTATTTATTTTTCTGGAATGATGCAAATGTTCTAAAAATGATCATGGTGATAAATATACAACTATGACACTGTGAACCACTGATTGTGTACTATGTATGGACTGTATGTATGTGAAGATTTGTCAATAAAACATTTAAAAAATACACAGAACAAAAATGGCTAATATTTTAAAAACAAATGCTATTTATTATAATCAGGGCATGAGCATTTGACATTTAAATCACAGAATTCCACTGAAACAAGAAAACCTAGATATAGTTGGGGATTAAAATGAAGTAGAGCAGGGCTGAGCTGGTTGCTGATCTACATACTGAGAGTATGTTTTATGTCGTTTCTTAAGAGCAAAACAGATCTGCTCGTTCATTATAGCCAATCTTTCTAAATAATATTGATCTGTGGAGCCTGGTTGATTATTATTATTGTCATGCTTGTCTGACCATTTAAAGACTTTTAAAATCTAAGTTTGCGTTAATCTCTAACTTAAAGTAGCAGTATATCCCTCTATATGCTAAGAATAACTTCATTTTAATTTTAGGTTTACATGTACTTGGCATACAAAAGGAATTAAAATAGAGAAAGACAAATGGGAAGGGCAAAAATTTTAATAAGAGAGCTTCTATATGACATTGGTAATAGGGAAGCATTTCTTCTCTTTTTTTGTATAAGGGCAGTTGTAGGTTTACAGGAAAATAATGAAGAAAGTACAAGATTCCCATATACCCCCTCTTACAGAACGTTTCCACTATTAACATTTTACATTAGTGTGTACCTTTGTTACAATTGATGAAATATTATTATAATTATACTATTAACTTAGGCTCATAGTTTACATTAGGGCTTACTCAGTATGTTATACAGTTTTATGTATTTTTTCCTGGTAACCTACATACAACCTAAAATTTCTCTCATTTTATCCATTTTCAAATATATATTTCAGTGGTGTTGATTACATATACAAAGTTGAGCCTTCATCATCATCATGCATTGGCAATACTTTCCCATTAACCGAAATAGAAATTCTGTCCCATTTAGGCATAAACTCCCCACTCATCCCCCTGTGCCCAGAAACCTGTATTTTAATTTCTAACATGAATTTGCAAATTCTGTTTATTTCATATAAGTGAGATTATACAATATTTGTCATTTGTGTGCAGCTTAATTTAACTCAACATGGTATCTTCAAGATTTATCAGTGTTGTAGCATACATCAGAACTTCATTCCTTTTATGGCAAATGCTCTGGTTTGAAAGGATGTATGTCCCCTAGAAAAACCATGTTTTAATCCTAATCCCATTTCATAAAGGCAGAATAATCCCTATTCAATACTGTATGTTTGAAACTGTGATTAGATCATCTCCCTGGAGATGTGATTTAGTTAAGAGTGGTTGTTAAACTGGATTAGGTGACGACATGTCTCCACCCATTTGGGTGGGTCTTGATTGGTTTACTGGAGTCCTATAAAAGAGGAATCATTTTGGAGAATGAGAGATTCAGAGAGAGCAGAGAATGTTGTAGCACCATGAAACAGAGAGTCCATCAGCCAGTGCTTTGGAGATGAAGAAGGAAAACACCTCCTGGGGAGCTTCATGAAACAGGAAGCCAGGGGAAGAAGCTAGCAGATGATGCCGTGTTCGCCACGTGCCCTTCCAGGTGAGAGAGGAACCCTGAGCGTGTTCACCATGTGCCTTCTACCTGAGAGAGAAACCCTGAACTTCATCGGCCTTCTTGAACCAAGGTATCTTTCCCTGGATGCCTTTGATTGGACATTTCTATAGAGTTGTTTTAATTGGGACATTTTCTAGGCCTTAGAACTGTAAACTAGCAATTTATTAAATTCACCTTTTTAAAAGCCATTCTGTTTCTGGTATATTGCATTCTGGCAGCTAGCAAACTAGAACAGCAAATAATGTTCCTTGTTATGTATATTCCACATTTTATTCATCCATTCATTTGTTTATGGACACTTGCTTCTACCTTTTGACAGCTGTGAATAATGGTACTATGAACACTGGTGTGCAAACTCTGTTTGAGTCCCAGCTTTCAATTCTTTGGGGTATATACCTCAAAGTGGGATTGCCAGGTCATGTGATAATTCTAAACTTTCTTAGGAACAGCCAAAATGGTTTCCACAGTGGCTGCACCATTTTACAGTCCCACCAACAATGGACCAGGGTTCCTTTTCTCCACATCCTCACCAACACTCTATTTTCCTTTTTTACATAGTAGGCATTCTAGAGAGTATGAAGTGGTATCTCATTGTTCTTTTGATTTGCGTTTCCCTCATGGCTAATGACTTAGAGCATCTTTTCATGTACTTATTGGCCATTTGTATAACTTCTTTGGAGAACTGTCTATTCAAGTCTTTTTCCTATTTTGAAATTGGGTTTTTTCTTGAGTTGTAGGGGTTCTTTATCTATCCTAGATATTAAAACCTTAAATCTCCATTTTGTAGTTGCCTTTTTACTTTCTTGATAAAGTGCTTTGATAAAACAGATATTTTGAATTTTGATAGAGTCCCACTAATCTATATATTTTTCCATTTGTTGTGTGTGCTTTTCATGGAAAGTCTAAGAAATGATTGCCTAACACAGGGTCCTAAGGATGTTTCCCTATATTTTCTTCTAGGAGTTTTTTAGTTTTTATTCTTATATTTAGATCTTTGATTCATTTTTAATTAATCTTTGTATATGGTATGAGGTAGGGATTCATATTCACTTCTTTTGCATGTGGATATCCTGTTCTTCTAGCACTATTTATTGAAGAGAATATTCATTCCCCACTGAGTAGATGTGGCACCCTTGTCAAAAATTAGTCTATGATAGATGTGAGGGTTTATTTCTGAACTGTCAATTCTATTCCATTGGTCGGTATGTCTGCCCTTGTACTAACACAGTTTTTATTACTGTTGCTTTGTAATAAGTTTTCAAATCAGGAAGTGTGGGTCCTCTATATTTGTTCTTTTTCAAGATGATTTTGGGTATTGGAGGTCCTGCTCCTTCCATATCAATTTGATGGTCAGTTTCTCCATTTCTATAAAGAAGGCTGTAGAAAGTTTTAGAAGATGATCACCAGAGTTTTATTTATGTTAGAAAAATAGGAATCTACATAAAGGTTAATTTATAGGATACTGACACAATGAAATACGTAGCCATTAAAAGCCATGTTTCTGAGTAATATTTAATGATACTGGAAAATGTTATGTAACATTTAGGTATCATTCATTCCATAATGTTAGATTAAAAAGCAATGTGCATGTGGAATATGATTTCTGTTTATGCATCATTTCTACTCAAATTGTAAACTCCTTATTTTGAATACTTTCAAACTGATAGGACAGTTACAAAAATAACAAAAAGCCTATATAGAGAACTCCAACATATGCCTATCCCTTCAGATACCCAGACCTACCAATTCTTAACACTTTGTCACATTTGCCTCATCATTTTATCTATCCATCTCTCTACCCATCTGTTTGTCTGTCTGTCTATCCATTTTCTGAACACTAGAAGGTAGGAGGATATCTCATACTCCTTGTACACTTAATACTGAAATACATATTTCCTAAGACTAAGGGTATTCACCTATTGTGCTGGTTAGGTTCTTGTGTCAGCTTGGCCAGGTGATGATGCCCACTGCCTGGTCAAGCAAGCATTGGCCTAACCATTGCTGCAAGGATATTTCATGGCTAGTCAGTAAATTGGAAGGCTGGTTGATTAAATCATCAGTCAGCTGATAGCAGCTGTGGATGATTACACCTATGATCAACTAAGGGTGTGTCTCCTGCAAATGAGATAATCTAACCATAACTTGAGCCAAGTGTATGAAGACTTTTAAGGGAGAAGAGAGAATTTTCACTGTTTCTTCAACTAGCGAGCCTCTTTTGTGGAGTTCATCCAGACCCTTTTTTGGTGCTCCCAGCTTCACAGCCTGCCCTATGGATTTTGGACTCTTACATTCCCACAGCTGTGTGAGACATCTTTATAAACCTCATATTTACAGATCTCTCCTGTTGGTTCTGTTTCTCTAGAGAATGCTGACTAATATACCTATGTATCCACCTTAAATGCAGTTACCAAGTTCAAGAAATTCATACTGATCTAAACCTTACCGTCTATATTCCAATTTTTCATATGTCCTAATAATATCCTTTTAATCCTCCTCTCCTTCCTTATTAGATCCAAGATCATGTGTTGCCTTTAGTTGTTATTGGTTCATTAGTTGCTCCTATTTTTTGTGTGTGGGAACACATATACAACATAAACTTTCCCATCTCAACCACTTCCAAGCATACCATTCAGTATCACATGCACAGTGTCGCAGTACCCTCACTTCTATCCATTACTACAATCTTCCCTTTAACCACAAACAGAATCTGTATACCCATTTTGCATTAACTCTCCATTTCCCCTGTCCTCTGCTCCTGGCAACCTGTACTCTAATTTTTGTCTCTATTAGATATATTCTAATAGCATATATTTGATATTTATATAATATGAGCTCAAATCACTGATTTAACCCTACACTGTGTGCATTTGCCTTTTAGATCCTATAGGAAGTAAACAGAGATCCAAATAAAAAATATAATAGTACTGGCATTTATAATTACCTAAGTTTTTACTCTTACCAGAGATCTTTATTTCTTCATGCAGTTGTTATCTTTTGTCTATTGTTTCATTTCATGTGTATGTTCGTGTCTTTTGTTACAGTTTGGAAGTTTTCAGCCATTATTTCTTTGAATATTCTCTCTGCTCCTTTCTCTCTTTCTTCTTCAGGGACTCCCACATGTGTATATTGGTAAACTTGATAGTATTCCACAGATTCTCAGTCTCTGTTCACTTTTCTTCACTCCTTCCTTTTTCTGTTACTCAGGCTATATGAATTCAATCATCTTATTTTCAAATTCACTGATTCTTTCTTTCTACCAGCTCCAGTCTGCTGTTGAATCCTTCTAGGGAATTTTTTATGTCTGTGGCTGTGATCTTCAGCTGTTTGGTTCCTTTTCAGAATTTTCAGCTCTCTATTGGTATTCTTTCTGGGTTTATCTATCATTTCCCTGGTTTCCTTTATTTCACTGTCCATGTTTTCCCTTAGCAATTTGAGCATACTTAGGACCAATTTTTAAAAATCTCTGTCTCATATGTCCTAAGTCTGGTGCTCCTTTTTGAAGGTTTCTAATGCTTTAATCTTCTCCTTTTTCTAGGCCATCACTTCCTATTTCTTAGTATGTTTTGTATCTTTTGTTGAAATATGAACATTTTGATGTTTTAATTGTTATCATTGGAATTTTAGTCTCTGAGGCTGCTGTTCCTTAAGCTTATATCTAGCTAGTGTTAAGACAAAGCTTTCCTTGAATGGCAGGAACCCAAAGACAAAAAAAGAACAATAACAAAAATCACCTTTCACAGTCTTTGCAGATTGACCTGTTTAAGTGCTCTCCTTCAGAGCTTATTCATACAATGAGTTTAGAGAATAGCTCTAGGCCTAAATATAGGAGTCCACCCGATCCTTTCTGCACGTGCGCATCTTATCTTGGACATGTGCATGTGGCCCTAGGAATTGCCCTGTTTACAGGGATACAAATGTCACCTCTACCCTAGGAAACAGTTTCCTCATGGTCTCAGGTATTAAACTATATATCCTATAGCCAGCAATCCCTTATCCCAGCCAGCCACTTGACTATTCTCCCATAGTGTTCTGTAGGACAGCTTGGTGAGCTATCTTTTACATTCAGGGCAAGTTCTGGGACAGCAAGTCCCTCAGGCCACACCAGGCAGACTGGGCCAGACAAACACACTCCTGTTGTGTGCATGAGAGTTACTGTGCTTCCTCCAGAACTGAGAATAGGGACCCACACCACAAGATCCTACCACTTTTAAGTGGTCTTTTTCTTTTCTTGATTTGCAGCTTTTTTCTTGATTTGTGACTGTGACTGAAGTCCTTTATCTATTTATTGGTACTTTGGGAAAGATGTTTCTGCCAGTTCTTGCTGGTTGTTCAAAATTTCTGTGGGAGGACAAAGCCCTGAGGCATCTCACTCTACTACCTTGATCAGGCAATATTATTGGAATTTTTATTGGGATTATGTTGAGTGTAGATTGCTTAGGGTAGAATAGACACCAATATTTTACCTTCCAATCTATGAACACAGAATGTTCTCCCATTTATTTAGGTCTCCTTTAATTTCTTTCAGCAACATTTGTGGTTTTCCATGTATAAGTCTTTTACAGCCTCCATCAAATTTATTCTTAGATATTTCATTCTTTTAGTCGCTATTGTAAATGTAATTTCATTTGGTTTCTTCTTCCAGATTGTTCATTACTAGTACATAGAAACATTACTGATTTTAATGTATAGATCTTTTACGTTGAAACTTTTATGAATTTGTTTATTAGTTGTGGTACGTTTCTTGTGGATTTTGCAGGATTTTCTCTATATAGGATCATGCCATCTGCAATTAGGGAAAGTTTTACTTCTTCCTTTCCAATTTGGATACCTTTTATTTCTTTTTCATGCCTAAATGCTCTGGCTAGAGCTTCCAGTGCAATGTTGAATTAACAGTGGTGTCAGTGGACATCCTTGTCTTGTTCCTGATTTAAGAAGAAAAATTTCATTCTTTCCCCTTCAGTAGGATGTTAGTTATGGGTTTTTCATATATATGCTTCATCACGCTGAGAAAGTTCCTTTCTAATCCTAGTTTTCTGAGTGTTTAAATCATGAAAGGATGTTGGATTTTGTCAAATGCTGTTTCTGTATCAATTGGGATGATCATTTCTTTTTTAACCCTTCGTTCTGTTAATTTGGTATTACATTAATTGCTATTTTTTTATGTTGAACATCTCTTGCACTCCTGGGATAAATATCAATTGATTATGCTGTATAATTTTTTTTAATGTGCTGTTGCATTAAGTTTGCTAGTATTTTGTTGAGGATTTTGGCATCTATGTTCAGGAGGGATATTGGCCTGTAATTTTCCTTTCTTGGGATAACGTTCTCTTGCTTTGGTATTATGGCGAAGCTGGCCTCACAGAATGAGTTGGGAAGTATTTTCCTCTCTTAAACTTTTTGGAAGAGTTTAAGCAGCATTGGTGTTAATTTTTGGAATGTGTGGTAAAATTCTGTCAGTGAAGCCATCTGGTCTTTTTTTTGTTGTTGTTGTAGGGAGGTTTTGATTACTGATGTGATCTCTTTAACAGTTATTGGAGGAATGATTTCTTAAGACATAAAAAGCATATCATAAAGGAAAAGAGATACATTCTTATCTTTAATGTAGTTGAATTTCCTTTTTCATTCATAAAGGTAGGGAAGAGAAAAGCAGCAAACTAAGAGAAGTTATCTGTAACATCAGCAAGGTAATAATATTCAGAATATATAAAGAACTCTTAGAAAAAACTCCAGTGAGAAAAAAATTAAAGAACTTAATAGAAAAATGAGTAAAAGACAGGAGTAGGAATTTCAAGGAATAAGAAACACAAATGCTGCAGTTTTGATGGGAAGCTAAAATCTCAGGACACAGTACTAAAAAAAAAAAAAAAAAAAAAAAAAAAAAAAAAAAAAAAAAAAAAAAAAAAAAAAAAAAAAAAAAAAAAAAAAAAAAAAAAAAAAAAAAAAAAAAAAAAAAAAAAAAAAAAAAAAAAAAAAAAAAAAAAAAAAAAAAAAAAA
>PVIY010038987.1:0-23465 GCA_004026745.1 Myrmecophaga tridactyla
GGAGGGACAGGCAGGACTTCAGAGAGGAATTAGCTCCGGGGCAGCCCCTGCCAGACACCTGGTCAGGAGCCTGTGGGCCCTGGTCCAGTCCCCTTGGAGAGGGGGGGGCATGTGCTGCCTGGGCACTGGCCCAGGAGGACCCAGGCCTTGGGAACTGGCAGAGCAGAGCAGATCCTGCCTGGGAGGGGACTAGGAGTGAAGCTGCAGAAAGATTAGGCTCATGGATTAGGCCACCTTCAGCTCAGACCACAGGCTGCCTCGGAGGTGCAGAGCCTGTGGCTCTGTCCAAGAGAGACGGTGACAGATTATTTAGTTACCCTAAGCCTCAGCTTTCCTTTCTGTTAACTAGGAACAGTAAAATCCCTAGCGCTTATACAATGCCTACTACTAAATTACTGCCATTATTAAGAGTTTTAATATTATTTGGGGTGTATGAGAAGCCCCCATGACAAGGCTTGCCTTCTCCCTGAGCCTGACACTGGCATGGCCAACCCTGGGTGGGCAGGCTGGCAGGCTAGTGGTTATTTCCAAGGCTGTACCAGCAGGCCCAGGGCCTGGTCCCCGATCCACTGGGGGCATAGTTGCATCTACACTCACCCCTACTTAAAGACCATGCCCACCCCACCCCACCCCCAACTCTGCAGATGGAGCCCGAGCCAGCAGAACCCCCCTCTGCAGCAACAGAAGCAGCCAATGGTGGCGAGCAGGCCCGGGTGGACAAAGCACCAGAGGGGCGAAGCCCCCTGAGTGCCAAGGAGCTGATGGCCATCGAAGATGAAAGCATCCTGGACAAGATGGTATGGCTAGATCTGGGCTCTGGCACTTGGCAGGGGGCAGGGATAAGCACATCCCAGGTGGGCAATGACAGGGGCTCTCTCTTCAGCTGGACCAGACCACAGATTTTGAGGAGCGAAAGCTCATCCGGACTGTGCTACGTGAACTCCGACAAAGGAAGAGAGGTAGAGAGCCAGCTGCTCTACCTTAGATTCAGCTGCTCTGTTCCCCAGTTACCCTCCCCTCTTGAGTCCATTCATGGCTACTCCAGCTCAGCAACCCTTCCCAGCTTCTTGTCTGGACCCAGTTGTTCCTTTACTCAGCTGTTTTCTTGCTGGATCCAGATACTCCCTCCCCGTACCTAGCTACTCCTTACCCTAGATCCAGGTGCTCCCTTTCTTTGTTGCTTCTCTCCTGGGTCTACTGATGGCCTCCCCAGTTACTACCCAACCAGTTTTTCTACTCCATCTTAGACCAAGTTACTCCTTCTCTCTCCTACTTATCTCTCCTTCAATTCCATTGCTTTTCCAAATACTCTCAACTACTTTTTCCCTGCATCCAGATACTCTTTTTCCCAGCTGCTCCTCTCCCATGAAGTCCTTTGATGGCCACCTTAGCCCTGTCCCTACCCAGCTTCCCCTTCCCTAGAACAGCTACTTCTTCTCCCAGATTTTCTTCCTCTCTGGAGCCAGCTATTCTTTCCCTCAGATTCTAGATTAATTTGCTTCTGCAGATACTCTCAATTACTCCCTCTCTGAGTCCAGCAGCTTCCTGCAGCATCCACTATGGTTACACCAGCCTCTATCCTGATGGTTATTCTTTAGGCCCAGTTACTCCCTTCCTTAGCTTTTCTCTCTCAACTACTCTCTCCCTAAATCCAGTTGTTTCTTGGGTACCTTCAATTTTTCCCTCCCTGGATCTAGATATTCCTTCTCCCGGCTGCTCAGCCCTTACCCAGATTCTCCTTCCAAGACCTCAGCTACTCCCTCCCTGTATCTAGATAATCCCCTCTGACTCAGCTACTCATGTCCATAGACACTCCCTTCTTAGATCCAAATACTCCTTGTTTGAATTCAGCTACTCCATATCCCCTTGTTTGTCCCTGAGTGCATCACCACCCTCCCATTCCCTACCAACTTATGGGTGGGGTGCTCCCTTAGCTGCTCCTGGAAGGGCTTTTACCCCCTGTGGCATTTGTGTTTCTAATAAGCTGCCTTCCACCCCATCTTGTGTGCCCACGTGCTTGTGCGTCTGTGCTGGTGGGCGTTGGGTGGCCCTTCCGGGTATGCATGGGGCATTCCCCACCCAGACCAGCGGGATAAAGAGCGGGAACAGCGGCTCCAGGAGGCACGGGCCCGGCCAGGGGACGGCCGCAGCAACACGGCCACCGAGACCACCACGCGGCATAGCCAGCGGGCGGCCAACGGCTCAGCTGTCAGCACTGTCACCAAGACTGAGCGGCTTGTCCACTCCAGTAAGGGCCCATGCAGGGCTCCGGGGCTCAGGGCGGGCCCATGGCCTCCCAGGTGCCCCCTGGGCCTCTCACACCCCTCCTCTCTCCCCCCTCCCTCCCCCAGATGACGGCACACGGACAGCGCACACCACCACGGTGGAATCAAGCTTCGTGAGGCGCTCGGAGAGTAAGGCCACCTGGCGTCACCGGTGCCTGCCTGCCTGCTGCGTTCTCAGGCCCTTCTTCAAGCTGTCTCTCCGTGCCTTTGGCCATCTGTCTCTCTGTCCGGCCATCACTCTCTCCTCTCAACCTGTGGCTACCACAGTCTCCTCACACAACCCCCCACCCCGCTTCCCGATGCCCAGCCCAGGCCCTCACCCTGCCCCCTTTCCGCAGATGGCAGCGGCAGCACCATGGTACAGACCAAGACCTTCTCCTCCTCCTCTTCCTCCAAGAAGATGGGCAGGTGAGCACAGGCTTGCCCCCCACCTCCAGACCACGGAGGGATCAGCGCTGCATGCCCATTCTACAGAGGTGCTGGGAGGGGCAGAGTCAGAACCCAACTCCTGCTTGCCTTGTGATCTCACCCAACCCACAACTGCCAGGTGTGGGGCCCAGAGACTCAGGCACATCCATAGCATCAAAACCTGAGGGACCCACCCACCACACTCAGCTGCCTGGAGATAATGCCACGTCCCTGTATCTGCAAACCACGTCCCAGGTGGATGGAGAACCTTCACACCTCGGCCCAGTGAGAGAGGCGTGTGCTCTCGTGCTGCAGGGGATGTGAGAAAGCAGGGCCAGAAACCAAGGTGTCTGGGGCCTCTGAGAGGGACCTACATTCAAATCTCACCTCTACCCACCCCATGCCCTCTGGAATCCTAAGCACATTATGGCCAGGGGCCTCCGTTTCTTCATCTTTAATGGAAATGGCAGGAGTTCCTCTCTCCTCTTATGAAGTTTAAAATGCACGCAGGAAATGTGCAACAGACATGAGCTTTTGTTATTATTGCTGTGACGAGGCTGGTCGGTGTTATTGTTAGCTGTAGTACTCAGAATCTGAACTCACCTGGAACTTGATGATACGATGAGCCTTCTCAGAGAATTCCCCTGGCTCCCCAGCTTCCTGTGTTTGAGCCTCAGTCTACATCTCTGTGAAATGGGTGTGGGGGTTCAACTCCAAGGCTGGCCCTGGAGATGTGGGGATGGAGTGGTATGTGGGGGGGAGTATGGCATGTGGCACACCCCCTCCCCTGAACATCCCCTTCCCCCCACCCCAGCATCTTTGACCGCGAGGACGAGTCCAGTCCGCGGCCTGGCAGCCTCGCGGCGCTGGAGAAACGCCAGGCGGAGAAGAAGAAAGAGCTGATGAAGGCGCAGAGCCTGCCCAAGACGTCTGCCTCCCAGGCTCGCAAGGCCATGATCGAGAAGCTAGAGAAAGAGGGTGCTGCGGGGTGAGCACGGCCCTTGGGGCTGGTCAGTGGTGGGTGGGCCCCCCCACCACCAAGGACCGCAGGGGCGGGTCTTCAGAAGAGCTGGGCGGGGCCGGGGTCTGGGAGAGTGTGGTGGGCGGGGCCTGGGCGGGAGCTGGGACCCTGGGACCAGAGAGAAGATGGCTCCCTCTGAAGGTCAGGAAGGGATGTCCTGGGGTCAGTGTGTGCTGGGAAATCGAGGCGGTGCCCCCTGCACTCTTCTAACACCCCCCCACCCCCATCACTGCCCCTGCAGCAGCCCTGGCAGTTCCCGTACAGCCGTTCAGCGCTCCACTAGCTTCGGGGTCCCGAATGCCAGCAGCATCAAGCAGATGTTGCTGGACTGGTGCCGAGCCAAGACGCGGGGCTACGAGGTGAGCCCATCCAGGCCAAGTTGCCCAGTGGCCTCCCAGACCCCTGCCGGGCACCTCCCTCATGGCAGATTTCCTTCTCCTGCCCCTGCACACTTCACAGCCACCATGTGGCCAGGCAGGAAAGATGGGAAGACCTCTTCTGTATTGAGGAAACTGACACGCAAAGGAGACACATGGCATGCCCCAGATACCAGAGTATGGGAATAAGTGGCAGGGCCCACAGCTCCCATCCTTGGTGTCTCTTCAATTCCTCGATGTTCTAGTACAAGGGCTAGGTCAACTCCTACAAGTAAGGGGAGGAATGACCGGGGGCATGACTGTGGCCTTAGCTGGGGGGGGGCACAGCACCTCTTGGTTGCTCTGTCCCCCTAAGAAGCAATTCTGGAGTTGACGGAGTTGGAGGAGACTCTTGTTCCAGCTGATCACCTGCTGTGCAGCCTTGGGCAAGCCACAAGGCCTCTCTGAGCCCAGAATACCAAAGCACCAGAGTAAGGGGGGGGTATAAGGGAGGTGGCTCCCAGGGGTCGTGACCAGCCTTCCCACTGCCCTCAGCATGTGGACATCCAAAACTTCTCCTCGAGCTGGAGCGACGGGATGGCCTTCTGTGCCCTGGTGCACAACTTCTTCCCCGAGGCCTTCGACTACGAGCAGCTTAGCCCACAGAACCGACGCCAGAACTTTGAGGTGGCCTTCTCATCCGCTGAGTAAGTACGGGCCCCAGCCCTGCTGCTGTCAGCCGGGCTGCTCCGAGGCCCCCTGGAGCCAGCCAGCCCCACTGTCAGACAGCAGTTGAGACCCCTTCCCGAAAGAGCCCCCGTCCTTCTCCACCCCACCCACCCGCTGCTGCGTGTGCCAGGTGCCCGCCGGACCGAAGGAGCCGCAGGCCCGTCCTCCAGCCCAGGCCAAGGCCCACCAGGTGGCCCTGTCCATGTCCCCTCCTTCCTCTTCTGGCCCCTTCTCCCTCTCTTTCCCTTCCTCTGTCCTGCTCTCCTCCTCCTGTCATCAGAGCTTCCTGCTCCCACGGGATCCCGGCTGGAGATTCCAAAAGGAGGCTCCTGGCCCGGGCACCGTGCCCGCCCAGCCTATATAGGTGCTGCCGGAGGCTTATATAGGCCATGACAGCCCTCCGCTTTGGAATCGTTGCCCCATCTGCTCACCTCACCCTTGGCACCTTCCTCCATCTGTCTTTCCTCCTTTCCCCTTTTCTTCTTTCTGAATCGCCCTAGATTTCGTCCTCTTCCTCCTCCCCCCACCTCCTCTCACGCCTCCCTCACCCCCCCCTTCCCGGGGCACAGCCCTCCTCCTCTCCAACCCGAGCGCCCTTGCCCCCACCCCCACCCCGTGTTACCGCTTGCCCCAAGAGTTCTCTGCATCTGTGACTGATCTTGGCCCCCCCCACCCCTGTCTGCATCGCGCACCATTAGTGATGGGTAGTAGAGCGGCACGTCCACGACGGGAGGGGGCATGCAGGGGCTGGCAGACTGCAGCACTGAGTATGTAACTGAATTCATGTCTCTGTGTGTGTGTGTGTCTCTGTCCTCCTCCCTTCTCTCTTCTCTGCCTCTTCCCCCTCCTCCCCATCTGGACCTGTCCCCTACCCCCTCCCTGGCCCCCCTTCCCCTCCCCAGGACCCATGCGGACTGCCCGCAGCTCCTGGACACAGAGGACATGGTGCGGCTGCGAGAGCCTGACTGGAAGTGCGTGTACACGTACATCCAGGAGTTCTACCGCTGTCTGGTCCAGAAGGGGCTGGTAAAAACCAAAAAGTCCTAACCCCTGCTTGGGGCCCCACGGTGAGAAACACTGCCTCGCCCACCTGCCCTGTTCCACCAGAAAATGCTCAGCAGGACATAGACAGGGGCCCGGGGGCAGGTGGGGGCAGCTTACCCTGTCTTCAGTAGCTCAGGACCTAGCAGGTGAGCTTGTTCTCCCCAGTGGGCAGTGCTGAGCCAGGTGAGTGTGACAGGGGAGCCCCGGAGGTTCTGGGAGCCCAGGGGAGATGCCTCATCTGGCCTGTAGGCCCGGGGCAGCTGTCTTGAAAAAGGCACAAACTAAGCTGGGATCAGAACAAGTTCAAGCTAAAGGAGCCTGAGCGGGAATTCTAGGCCGAGGGGTCAACCTCTGAAAGGGCTGCGGGAAAAAGAGAGCAAGAGCATGGCACATCCAGGAGACAAAGACAGTTTAGTCTGGTGTATGGGAAAGGGGGTCACAGTCAGGACTTTGAACGTCCTCCTGAGGACAAGAGGAGCAGTGAAACAGAGGAGCGTTGTGGTCAGAGTAGTATTTTGGAACAATCCTTGGCTGGGGTCTAGATGAGAGGTGGGGTGGAAGATGATGGACTAGATGGCTAGAGCAGCTTAAGAAGTAGAAGCAACAGGCTTCCTGATGGGTCAGGCTTGGGCAGAGAGACGGGGTGTCAAGGAAGTCTCCCTAGCTTCCAGCTTTGGGCCCTGGGGAGCCATACTCCAAGGTGGGGGTTTGGTCAGCGCTGGAGCCAGAAACTGGGGTTCCAGGCAGCTCAGTGGTGCTTTTCCTTGCCCCATTGCTGCTTTCCCACCTATTTTCTAGAACGAATTAAAAACAGAGGCCCAGCGGAAGCGAGGGATTGCCCGAGGTAACTGAGTTAGGGACAGAGCTTGGAGCGCACTCAGATGCCCCTTGGCACCTGGAACTATCATGGGAGGCAGTCCACGTACACAGATGTTACTCAGAGCAGCAGTGCAGGTGAGGAGAGGATGAGCTTGGTGCTCTCTCCAGGTCATATATGGACTTAAGAGCTGTGCCCGGCAGGCTGGCCTGGAGGGAGAGAGGCCCGGCCCGGCCCTGATCCAGTTGGAAAGTGTGACTCAGCCACGCTGTTGTTCGGGTTGCCTGGTGTTTGGCCTGTCGCTGGGGCAGCCGGAGCCCTGAGCCCTGAGCCGTGAGCCCCAGTGTAAACAATGGCTTTATAAGGTCTCCAGGGAAAGCACTGGGGGCTGGAGGGAGCTCCAGGTTGGGGGAGGGAGGCCAGGATCCCCTGGGAGATAGCCACAGCTGGAAGAAGCCTCTGCAGTAAGAGGCTGCCTCCTCACCACGGAAGAGCTCAGGAAACAAACCCAGTCTGGGGCAGGGATGACCCCAAGGGTCACAAGTATATCAGCAGCAATGCTAGGAACCCCTCGCTAATCCTAAGTGCTTCCATGATCTCAAAGGAGCAGGAAATGACAATACTGTTATAAAGATGGGAAACTGAGTCACAGAATAGGGCAGGGCCTTATCTAGCAAACACAGCTGGTCAGGAGTAGAGCCTGGACTGAAACAGAAGCCTTCTGCCTTCTAGGCTTCTTCCCTGAAGGAGTCCAGGTGAGATGAGAATAGGTACCTGCCCTACCATGGTCCTGGGTTTGACCAGGCAGGCACAAGATGGAAGGTGGTCCTGGACCACTGGAAACCAGAGCAATTCCTGACCTTTTGCCTTCCCTGCCAAAGGAAACACATTCAACTGATTGCTTACTGTGCACCAGGCATAGAAGATGCAGCAGAGAGCAAGGCAGGCTCTAGGAGGGGAGGGGAAATAAAGCCAATGGGCAGATTCCAGCTTTTTAAAGCTCTGGGGCTGTCCATTGCTTAGCAGCCACAACCCACTTCCCTAGAGTGGGACTAGGGCTCCAGACAACATCCAGGGTTGGAGGCCAGGGTTTCTTTGGGTCTGCCCTGCATTTACTGAGCTGTGAGACTTGAAACAAATGACTGCACTGTTCTGTGACTCAGTTTCCCTATCAGTAAAGTGCAGCTAGCATCCTGGAGGATGACCAGAAGGTTGGCCCTGCTGCCAAGCGTGGTATAGATGGCCTGGTCTGTATTGGTTGGAACCCTCATCTCCTCCCCTTGCTCTACCCCAGGCAGGTGATAAGGGTTAAAGAGCCAGCCTCAGGCTCACACTCCCTGGCTCTGGCCTCCATCTCATGTAGCAGGATGTCCCAGGCGCAGAGACACAGCTTCCAAGGCCTCTTGGCAGGAAAGAGCAGGCCAGGCAGCTGGTGGATTAACCTTCAGGGGTCATTGGGGCCCGTGGTCACCCAGAAAGATTTGACCCTGAAGAGACCCCTCCATAGTGCAAGCCCAGCTGAGAGGCGTGTGTGGCTGGATGTGCCACTGCGGCAGGAAGCTGGAGGCCACCCTCCAGGGAGGTCTTGGTCAGAAAAAAAATTCTAGACCCGGCCGCCACCCTGAACTCTGTCCTCTTCCCCCGTCTCTGCTTCCACCTGCCTGGCCTCGCTTCCCACGGGAGTCCTTTCAGGTTTGGGTGAGTGAGCCTGACGCATCCGGAAGGCTTTCCCCCATTCAATCGGTCAGGAGTCCGGAGTTTATGGAAGACTGGCAGGCTGCGGCCATAAAAATACCTCGGGGTACAGGGTAGGCGCTGACAACTACCCCCGTGCCCCCTCCCCGTGCAGGATGCTGGTGGACTGCGTACCCCTGGTGGAAGTGGAGGACATGATGATCATGGGCAAGAAACCCGACCCCAAGTGCGTCTTCACCTACGTGCAGTCGCTCTACAACCACCTGCGGCGCCACGAGCTGCGCCTGCGCGGCAAGAATGTCTAGGCCTCCCGGCCGGCACCGCCCCCACCCTCCGGGCACCGCCCCCAACCCGCGCGCCTGCCCACCGCTGCCCTGTCTGTCGCGACACCCCCCGACCCATGCACACGCAGCGTTTTGATAAATTATTGGTTTTCAACGGCCCTGACTCGCTGCCATCTTTGGGGACTGGGTGGAAGGTGGCCCGCCCAGGTGTGCTCACACCTCCAGGCCAGCAGCAGCCCGCGTTCGCCCTGATGACCAGACTGAAACCAGGCAGATGGGGATGCGGGGCTCCCGGGGGTGGGAGGGCCAACTCGAGGGGCTCCGATTCGGACCTGACTCCTCCGACTCCCCCACCCGCGCCAAGGAAGGAGTCGAGCCTCTGTTAAGGCGAAAGAGGATTTAGTGGCGCTAGGGAGGGAAGAAAGGGGGTTGGGGAGGAACCCCGCCCCCCAACCTCACCCAAGCCGGCCCTGGGACGGGGCGTCGACCCTCAGCGAGGAAGCTACTCCCGGGACGCTGAGCGCTTCATTCTGTCCCCGGGTCGCGGGCAGGGTGGCCTCCGCACCTCCGCTGCGCCGGACGTCCTTACAGGTCCGGGCGCTCCTGCTCGCCCTGGGCGAGCCTAGCGGGCGCCCGCAGGTACTCGGGCGGCACGGGAGCGTCGGGTGCCTCCTTGCGGTAGAAGCCGAGCTCTTGCACCAGCGAGTTGATCTCCTCGCGGGTCATGTCGCTCAGCGGGATGCGCTGGGGCGGGGGAGGCGGGGTCAGCGCGCCGGGGCGGGACGAGGGGGCGGGGTCAGCGCGCCGGACCCCGCCTCTCGGCCCGTTCACACCCCCACCGCCCCGCGCCCCGCTGCCCTCACCTCCAGCTCTTCGTAGCGGTGATCCAGCAGCACGAGCTCAGGGTCGGCCCCCGGGAGGTGTTTCATCACCAGATTGTGGCTGGGGATTGGTGTTAAGGGGGTCGCGGTGGGCGGGGACGGGGGTCTCCAGCGGGGTTTGCGGATGTGAACAGCGCCGCGGGCTCTGCTGCGCGCTCTACTTTGTGCCCACGTGGAACAGGGATCCCCATTTACACGTGAAGAAATTAGGAGTGAAAGAGGTAAGGGACCCTCCTCTCCATGCCGGTGCCTAAGACAGACACCGCGTCTGGTCAGGCACCACCAATTAATGCCACTCAGAGGAAAATAAACACCATCCCTATCTCTGAAGTTAAGGGAGAGAAAATTCCCCCAGGCTCCCCCCCTCTCCCCCTTCCCCCAGGACAAGAGAGGAAGGATACTAGAGTGGGATGTCCTGGGTGACGAAGGCCTTCACCTGGGGGAGGAACCAGAGCATCAGAAACTAAGAATCTAGGCAGGCGGGGGTGGGGTACTCAGGCACAGTGAGGTCACACACAGGTGCAGGCTTCTGACTTCCAGCCCAGGGTGTCCTTCCCCCATTCAATCACTGGGACTATGTTTCCACCCCCCCACCCTCACCCCAGGAGACTCAGGGCTGGGGACCTCTTCCTTCAAACTCACCTCCTTCAGGCGGTTTAGCTGTCATCCCCCACAAGTCTGGAGGGGAACAAAATGGAGTAGTAGGTCAGGAGCCCCCCACATCTGCTCCAACCACACCCACAAAAAGACATTCTCACTCTCATCCCAGAGTTGAACCAGGGTGTGGGTTAACCCCGGAGCAGCAGTCCCCAGGGTGTGGAGATGGAGGTCCTTTGTGGGTATATGGGGCCCCACCACAGATGGGAAAACTGAGGCCTGTGGTTACTCAGGGAAAAGGAGGGGCAAGGGCAGAGACCCACACTGGGCTGGCCAGCCTCAGGACTCCTGCCTTGGGCCTCCTGCTGACTGTTGACTCACGTCCTCTCAATGCCCAAGAGAAATAAGCCTCTCAGGCGGTAGAGACTTAGGCCTGGTCTTTGGCCCCTGGGGAACTTCCGAGGTGGAGACCAACCATAAGGAAACAGCTCAGCAATGCCCTGGGGGCCCCCATTAGAGACATCTGCCATCTGGTCCCTCCCCCACCCCTTGCAAAGCTGGCCCTCTCAGCCACCTGTGGCCTAGCCCCACTGAACCATATGGTTGCTTCCCCAAGATGGGGGCTGATAGGACTCCTGTCTGTACTTCCTGCTTGGGGTGGTGGTGGGGGCAGGCCCTGGAATGACAGAAAACTATGGCTCAGAAAGGGACTGTGGTGGTCCAAGACACAAACACCAAGACAGATTTTGGGCAGGACATTTCCCACCGGGCAGAGTAGCGGTGGGGGCCTGCTGTGTAGTAACTGCTGATAAGGCGGTTCCTGGCTCCCTTCTGGTGGGGGGAGGCACCCAGAAAAGTCTTCTCTTTCCCGGGGGAAGAGAAAGGGACCCTCTGAAGCCCCAAGCCGTGGAACTGGGGTGGAGGAGGAATTCCAGGAAAAAGTGGAGTGATGGGGGAATGGGGAGTTGGGCTCCTGAGGGCAGATCTGGGGGAGTCTCAGGACGGGAGAAGGGTTGGGGGGCAGGGCCTATGTAGGACAGGGCCGGCTGTCTAGCAGGACGGAGAACTGAAGAGGGGGTTCCGGGTTCCAGGCCTCAAAGTCGGGTGTCTCGGGTTTCCACAGTGGATGGCGGGGGGGGGCATCCTGGGGTTAGGATGCGGGAGGGATGGTCCCAGCGCCGAGGGAACTCGAGGAGGTCCTGGGGACGGGGTGGGTGGTGACCCCGGGTCGACGGGGCCGCAGGGTTGGAGGGTGGTGGTCCCGGGGACAGGGGCCGGTGCGCTCACCTCTACTCGGGCCCGGGCCAGGCCGCGTAGACGGTTCCAGTCGGGCCGGAAGGTGGTGGTAGTGGTGGTGGGAGCCGCGAGCGCTGCGAGCAGCAAAAGCAGGGCAGGAGGCGGCAGGAGGCCCATCGAAACCGGTCCGGAGAGGATACGCAGGCAAGATGCGAACCGCGCGGCCGCTGCGCCACGTCTGGCCCCGGGCGGGCTGGCCCCGCCCCTCACCCGAAACCACGCCCCTAGGCCACGCCTCCGCCCCCGGCCTTTCTAGGGCCCGGGGCGGGGGCGGGGGCGGGGGCGGGGGCGGGGGCGGGGGGCTCCTCCCGCGAGCTCTGCAAGCGGCCCGGGATCCTCTCCGGCCCTCCGGCCTTCACTTAGTGCGTCCCAAGTGTCCGCCGCGCCGCGCGGCCGGAAAGCGCCAACTCTCGCCGGCAGGGGGCGCAGGAGGGATGCGGACGGACGCGGGAATTTCTGGGCCAAACCCTCTCACTGCAGAAGGAGGAAGCTGACCCCTAGGGTGGGATCCTTGTTCGTGTTTTATTTCTCTGGAAGAGATTCTGGCCAGGGTGTCAATCTGCTCTAGTTTGCTAGCTGCCGGAATGCAATATACCAGGAACGGAATGGCTTTTTAAAAGGGGAGTTTAATGAGTGACTAGTTTACAATTCTAAGGACGAGAAAATGTCCCAGTTAGAACAAGTCTATAGACATGGCCAATCTAAGGCATCCATCCAGGGAAAGATCCTTTGGTTCAAGAAGGCCGATGAAGTTCAGGATTTCTCTCTCAAGTGAGAAGGCACATGGTGAACACAGTCGGGGCTTCTCTCTCATCTGGAAAGGCACATGGCGAACACGGCGTCACCTGCTAGCTTTCTCTCCTGACTTCCTGTTTCATGAAGCTCCCCAGGAGGCATTTTCCTTCTTCATCTCCAAAGGCTGCTGGCTGATGGACTCTCCTTCCAGGGGCTATGTCGTTCTCTGCCCTCTCAGAGATCTCCCTCATTCTCCAAAATGTTTCCTCCTTTATAGGCTTTATAGGACTCCAGAAACTAATCAAGATCCACCCAAATGAGTGAAGACATGTCATCACCTAATCCAGTCTAACAACCACTCTTGATTAAATCACATCTCCAGGGAGATGATCGGATTTTAGTCTCAAACATGTAGTACTGAATAGGGATTAGAAGAAACGGCTGCTTTTACAAAATGGGATTAGGATTAAAACATGGCTTTTTTAGGGTTCATACATCCTTTCAAACCAGAACACAATTCTCCAGAGCACACGTTATGGGGATAGGGATATTACCCATCCCGCGGGGGTTGGGAGGATAAAAGGGTTACTACCCATAAAATTCATTACAGCAACGCCTGGCAGTATTGGTCTTCATTAGCTAATGAAAAAAAGAGTCGAAAAGATGAAGTGATCTAATTGGTGGGTCCAAGATTGGAACCCATGGAAGATTCCGTGCTCGTGTCACCAGACCAAAGACGGCTAGATCTGGACACTGCACTCCCTCTTAATGCAGGCAACACCAGAGGGCAATTGATGGCACTGCCCCTTCCCACTGAATCCAGACTGGAGCTCAAAATACTTCTGAATTCAAAACCAAGGCTGCATTATCACTTTCCTGGGCTCTATGCAATTTTTGCCTACCTGGGCCCCCTTCCTACATTAAAAATATATATATAGGTTTTACGATGGCTTTGGTATAAAGACATTTATACCAAAATGTCTTTTGGTATAATTATTATACCAAAATTATATAAAGACATGTATACCAAAATGTCCAGGCTGGATACATTAGTATATATTCATTATTATACTGTTCTTCCGTTCTGATATTTAAAAATTAAAGAATAAAAACACGGGCCCCTGAAAGTGTTGTGGGCCCTAGAAGCAGTGCCAATGGTGCTTACAGAATAAGTCAGCTTTGCACACAGTCCCTGGCATGCACTCTGTTACCTCCCTGATCACTGATTTGATCGTTAAGATACAAAAATAATAATAAGCTGTTATTTAATAGTCCTGCCTGTAAACATAATTGGTCCGGTTTAGGCTGTTTACATGGTAGGCTATGTCTAACACTCTAATAACTGCTGTGGAAGTGTGAATGCATTCAGGTTTCCCAAAGGGTAGTTTGGCTCAATACATCAAAACCCTGAAATAGTTTGCTCGACCTGGTCATTCCACTATTCAAAATATGTCCCAATGTAATCATCAGCGAGGTGCCCAATTGCTTGGTTCAGGTTGTTTATTGAAGCACTGTTTATCATGGTGAAAACTGGAGAAACAAACTAAGCGTGTTATAGCAGAGGATGAGCTACATAACAAAAGGTGCCTCCATAGGATGGAAAACCTATTGTTTAAATTGTTTAAAATGATGTAACATGGTATGGATCAATAGGCGGACATTATATTAACATTAAAAAAAAATAGCAACAACGACAAAAAAAAAAAAACCAACAACCCAAAGCTATGAAACAGAAATATCAGTTTGGAGTTGGGATGTTCTGGGCTGCAAGTCACAAAAGAAACCCCTATTTAAACTGGCTTAAACAATGAAGAGAATCTACGGGCTCAAATAACAACAACAGCAAAAACTGTCTAAGGGCAGGGAGGGCTTCAGAGGAGTTTCAGTCTGGTGGATGAAGTCACCAAGATCTTTGCGCTCTCTGTTCTTTTTTGCACAATATCAATTTATCTTTAGACCAGTTCCCTGCATTGTGTCAAGATGGTTACCATCGGTAATCAGGGCTACATATAGGCTTTTTCATGCACATCTCATCATGGGGAGATCACCTTTTTTGTGTTTTTTTTTTTTTTGGAGTAGCCTCAGAAAAGAAAACAAATTGAAAGCTGTTAGCAAAAATCTCCTTATATCTCACTAGTCCATCCATGATCCAATCAAGGGACGGGAATTGCTTACTGGTTTAACCAATCAAGGCCCATTCCAGAAGCTGTGAGTGGGGTCCATTATAATCCAATTCCTGTTAAAAAGGGTAATAGGCTTCAATAGATGTTGTGGAGGCAATGCAATAGCCAATCAATTTTATAAAATATGTACATATCAATAAATTTGCCTAGAAAGAAAAAAATCTAGAGGGAAACAACTCAAAAAGTCAACAGTGTTCAGTTCTTAATGGGCGAAATTATAGGTGAATTTTTTTTTGGCATTTTCTGTATTTACCTAAACACAAAGAGTAAACTTGTTTACAAAAATAATGGGACAGGGCGGGCCACGGTGGCTCAGCTGGCAGAGTTCTCGCCTGCCATGCCGGAGACCCGGGTTCGATTCCCAGTGCCTGCCCATGTAAAAATAATAATAATAATAATAATAATAATAATAATAATAATGGGACATATCTCACTGGTTCCCTCTATCTCACCTCCTCCCCAGCAAGGACCCAACGTAGCCAAAGCTGGAGACTCATGGAGCCTGTGGTTTTTCTGCTGACGGAGCCAAACCTCAGTGCCCTGTGGACCCATGCTGTTCGCTGGACGGATGCCACCAAACCACTCTCATTGCATTAACCAGTACGCCGTGGCCTAAAGGGGCCACAGGCTGGGCTGTTGAGGGTTTGACTAACCAGCCAGTGGAAGTGGCAGTGGAGACAGTGGCCATTACAGTACCGGGAACATTCTGGCATCAGCAGCCACACGAGTCCCAAGACAGGTCGCTGCTGGTAATCCACGCCCTTCTGTGACAGCCTGTAATGTAGGCCAAGAGCATTCCTCTGGTGGGGCTGGAGTGGGGGCTTAGTCTGCGATGGGGTAGGTCTCAAACAGGGTCGAGGTTAGACCTTAGTCTCAGGCCAGGTTTGGAACTGAGTCTGGGGCTGGCGTCAGAGCTCAGTCAATGACTGGGCCAGGGATAGTCTGTGACCAGGATCGAGGCTCAGTTGTGACCAGGGCGAGGGGTCAGTCAATGACCGGGCTCGGGGCACAGGGTCAGGGTTCAGTTGTGTAACCAGACTTGGAGTTCAGTAAATGGGGGTCAGGGCTCAGTCTGGGGACAGGGCTCAGTCAATGACGAGAGTTGGAACTCAGTATCAATCTGAGATCAGGGCTTAGGTACTGGGGTTAGAGTTCACCCTGTGACTAGGGCTCAGTCTCAGGCAGGGATCAGGGCTCAGACTGGGTCCAGAATCAAGGTCTCAAATTGTCATCAGCCTTAGTTGGGCTGATGTGATTAGAGTCAGGGCTCATTCGAAGGTTGTACACAGTCAGAGCTCAATCTAGATCTGAGGTAGAGGGCTCGGTCAATCCCAGCATTAGGGCTCAGTTGGGATCTAGAATCAAGGCCATGACCTGGGCTTGGTTTGACTCCATGCTCTTTTCTGATCCCTGGTAAAGAAGTTTCTGGAGACATGGGAGCCCAGGGCAGTTCTGTCTGCAAGAAGCAAGAGCCCCCTAGCCAAGCAGATCAGATTCTCGTCCCTGCAGTAAGCCTCCCCTTGCCTGCTGAAGCTGGGTGTCCTACAGCCTTCTAACCTACATGGCTCCGCTGCTCGAGATCCCCTCGCACCAGAATAAAAATAGCCACTCACTTCAGAGCAGCTGACAGCGGGTGCGGGCTGCCTGGGAGGAGGGGGAACTCAAAAGAGGGAGGACGGATGTCTGAGCTCGGCCCCAGCTGTGTGACCTTGGGAAAGTCACCCCTCCTCCTGGAGCCCATTTCCTGGGGGACAGAATGGGGCATGAGGATGATACCTGCCCCAGAGGGTGGGAATGAGGGGCCAGGGACAAAATATATCGTACCTGTTACTAGTAAGGAACCCTCGGGTGAGGTCTTGGAAGGAAGAATGTTGCCCTATGCCCTAAATACCTCCTCCTCAGGAAGCTTTCCCTTTTGCTTACCTCTTCCATCTTCCCCCAGTACCCTGTACCAACCTCTATGCCTTGAGACATTTCCCAGCTGGTGGCCCCCGAGCTTGACCTTCCTCATGGTGGGCTTAAATCAGAGGGGCCATTAGCCTATTCAGGCACCCCTGGGAAGGAGGAAAGAGGAAAGAAGAAGATTTCTCTCTTATTCCCTGCTCATGGTGTTTGCACTCTGAGCCAAAGGGCTGGGGGGGTATGCGTCCAAATTTTGCATCCCTTCACAGCCGGAATCCTCCACACTCCTGATCTTTGCATCTGCTACTCCCTCTGTTTCCTGGGACATTTCTCCTCTTTCCTATTTGGTAACATGGGCTCTCCTTCAAAGAAGGGGTTCAACAGTCACCTTCTCTGTCTGGGGGGGTATGGTGGTGGAATTACCCACGACCCCCCTGGGAATCCCTGCTCTGTTCACTACTGACTGTGGAATCCTGGTTTCTTCTTTCTCTGTCACACGGGGAACTTATTCCCAATCTCACAGGGTTACTTTGGAGAGTAGCTAAAATAATCTGTACCAACCACCAGCTCTCTCCCTTCCTTTCCTTGACCCAAACAGCCTGGAGGGTGGCACTGAGAGCTTCCAGGAAGGGCCAGGTGGGCTGTACCCTCTGCCTTGGCACACCACCACCCACCCCTCGGAGTGAGGGGAGGGAGGGAGCAAGGAAGGGCCTCCGGAGACAGCTGTCTCCAGGGGGGCGGCTCTCCTTGGCAGCTGCCCCCAGCCTGCCGCCCTGAGCCCCAGAGCCTGTTATCAACCTGCTTAGTCATCACACCAGGAGCTCAAAACATAGCTCCTACCCGCTCCAGGCTCGGTTGGGGTCCACCCCCCGCCCCCTTCCCCTGACAAGGCCAGGCCTGGGGTCTCAGAGCCCCTTCCTCTTCCTTCCAGACATGCAAACGCTCCGGGGCCTCAGTTTTGACATCCATTAAATGGGCGGGCTGGATAATGATGGTGATGGTGATGAGGAGAAAGAAATTAACTGCAGCAGCTGCCTTTCCAGAGAGTTTGCCTGTGCCAGGCTCTGTGCTAACCACCTCATACGCATTATCTTGTCTAGTCTTCACAGCAATCTTTGGGGCTGTCTACTGTTTTTATCTCCCCAACACAAATAAGAATCTGAGTCATTTGCCTAAGTAAGTCAGTGGCAGGGCCTGAAACAAGGTCGCCTGCAGGGTCTGAGCTCAGGGAGGGGAAGGTGATAGAAAATCCTGGATCACCCTTGGCATGCTCATTTGCATGGTGTTTGTCTTGCTTTTAAAGGACACTGATGTCCCTCTACCGGCCCCAGGTGGCTGAGCCCGTAGGTCTGGTCCCAGGGACCTGAATCTGTCTCCCAAGAGTGCATCAGAAGTCCAGTCTTCTCGGGGGCCTCAGTCTCTTCATCTGTCAGATGGGAGCTGGCTGAGTTCAAAGGTTCCTTCTCTCTCTTGTGGCCTTAGCACCAGCACCATGTCCATTCTCACCTCCTCGCCTGCTGCCACCATCAACACTATTACTTCCGCCCCTTCCTTCCACCACCTCTACCTTCACCACAGTCTGTGCCCTTCTTGTCACCTCCACCATCACCTCTCCCTCTTCCACTATGTCCATTTCCCTATCATCATTAGCATCTCTAGCATCGCCTCTCATCTGAGCCATAACTTCCACCCCCACACTTGCCAGCACCATCTCCACCATAACTCACATCCCCCATCATAATTACCTACATCACCAGTGCCTCTACCATGCTGTCAGCGCTGTCATCATCTCTACCATCACTGTCCACACATCTTTCCACCCCACGGCACTAATATGGCCTGGATCTCTGCCCATGCAAATTCCAGCCTCACAGAGATGCTGGCCCAGACACACAGGCTAGACACTGACACCCTCCAGCAGAGGTGGGAAGTTTATCCAGGAGAGGAAATGAGGCATCTGTCCTTACCCTCCTCGAAGGGGACCACACAGACCCATGAGGACGCAGGGATGAGTGTGGATCAACCAGGACACTTATGCACAAAACTCTGGACATCTTTCGCCTAAGCTGGGTGGGATTGCTCCTCTCTAAATCATCCAGCAAATCTGGAAGAATTGGGGTTTCAAGGCTGCTTAGCAGAAAGGAATAGTGCGGAGGACCCACAGCCATACATCCCTAACCAAATCTGACCCTTGAGTGACTCACTTTCTTCATTCATTCATTCATTCATTCAACAACACTGCCCTGGTCCTGTTGGGTTGGAGACCCTGTGCTGGGTCCTGGCCAAAAGAGTTCCCAGGTCTGTTTTTGATCTACCTATAAGTTTGTTCCCCCACTGCAAGGCCCCTTCCCACCCCAATTCCCTTTCCCCAGATACTCCAACTGTCTTATGCTGGTCTTGGGTCACTGAGGGAGCTTCCTTTCTTCACTGGGACTCAGGAGACCGCTCCAGTTTGCTAGGTGACCTTGAGCAAAACCAGCTCCCTCCCCAGGCCTGTGTCTCCCCTTCCCAAACCATGCCCAGTGGGCACTGGGAAGGAGAATGCTGAAAGGAACTGGGCTGGGACAGGGCTGGCCGTGAGGACACCGGATAGAGACTAGATATCTGCAGAATAGGAGAGGCCAGAGCTGCTGAGGTTGAAAGGAGAAAGGGCTCTGGTGTCTGAAGCCTGAGTGCCTGGCTCTGCAATGGGAAATAAGAGGGATAGAGCCAGGATGGGGCATGGAGGGAGGGTGCAGAGGTGGGGGGGGGGGACCAAGTCCTGAAAATGGGGCAAGGGTGGGGGCCAAGGCAAACCCCAAGTTGGCAGGAACTCAGGGCGAGGAGTCAGGTTTCTCTGAGGCCCTGGAGAGGGTACTAACCTCAAAGCCTCCTGTCCGTACCTCACCTGCAGGTGTGTCAATGCCCCTCCCTGGAGCAAGGGCTGGGCAAGCCTCCAGGAGGGAGGGTGGAGACAGACAGACTGCCTCCCCCATGCTGCCAAGTGAGACTTGGGCCAGGCCAATGAGCCCACCCCACCTCCGAGGCCTTTCCAGTAGGAGCAGCTAGCATGAGGGGTTCCCAAGGGGGAAGCCACCTGGCCCTGGCCACCTCTAGGTTGGGAAGTGGGCGCCTGTGCCTTTAAATTCTCAGCAGGTTGAAGTGGCTGATGACATCACTGGTTCCCGGGGAGCGGAGGAGCTGGAGTCAGAGCCTGAGGGAGCCCGGGCTGCCAGGGGCTGCAGACATGGAGGGCCAGAGCAGCAGTGGCAGCAGGAGGCCGGGGACCCGGGCTGGCCTGGGTCCCCTGCCTGTGCCCCATAGGCTTCCTCAAACTGGGACATCCTCCAAGGTAAGACCCCTAAATCCCAGACACCCCCCCTGCCCAGTTCCCATCCCTGGGCCCACCCCCACCCACCCCCAACCACTGGCACCCAGGTGCAGCTGGCTAGGAGACTGATATTCTCCTCTGACCACCAGGTAGGTTCTGGGCAGAGAGTAACCTGGGGGTTAGCGGGAGGAGGGCACAGTGACAGGACACCCAGAGAGAGATGGAGTTAGCCATCTCCAGGACCCTCCAGGAGATCTATGGACCGTGCATCGGGGGATCTAACTGGGCTCCAGCTTTGCTGTGTGACCTTGGACAAGTTGCTAGTCTCCTCTGAGCCATTGTAAAATGAGGGGGCTTGTCCCCATAGGCTAAAACTGTGCCATCTGGGGTGTCTAAGTTATTAGTGCTGGAGGTGGCAGTGTAGGGGAAAGCACACAGTGGGGCACTTGGAGCCCAGGAAGATGCCCAAAGGCAGCTTCAGTGAGCTGAGTTTGAGGAGGGAGGTGAAGGCAGAGTTTCAGATTCTCTGAACCAAGAAGGACACATGATACAGTCGGAACTGCATCTCTGGTGGCAGGGATAGGGCCACTCCAGGGCGAGTACAGACCTTCTTCTGCCCTCCCTGGGAAAGGACACTTCATCCTGTCTTCTGGGAACAGGGGACATCCTAAACAGGAGATGAATGGGGAGGTGAGAGGAGGTCCCTCAGGGCCCTACTCTCTGCCACACAACCCCACCGCCAGCACTTGCCAGATATAAAAAGATACCTGCTTGTCTGTCCTCACAGGTAGGGGAGAAGGTGAGAGATAAGAGCGGGGAATAGCTTGAGCACACAAAGAGGGGCAATCCCAAGGCCAACTTGCTCTGAATGTTAGATTCACCCTCGTTGAGAACAGATGATTCCACAGGGCCCAGGGGAGTCCTAGTGAGTGCTGGGCTTACAAATGCACTGACTATGGGATGAACACTCCCTATGATATGGTGTGACCAGGTGCCCTGCACTCAGCCCCTTCATTTTACAGAGAGGGAAACTGAGGCCCCAGGCACAGAGTGACTTGCCTGTGGTCACACAGAAGCTCGGCTTGGAATCTGCGTGGCAGTCCTAGCTGCAAGCTCTTGCTCCTGCATGGAGCTCTGGGAATTGGATGGGTAGGACAGAAAGGGCTGTGGCCAAGGGGATTGGGAAATCTGGGTGGGGGTGGGGGGGGACTCAAAAGGTCCTGGAAGAAGGGAAGGGGATTTAACAGGCCTGTCCCAGTGTATTCAGAGTGGGCAGGCTTGGGGTGAGGTCAGCAGCCCTCAGCCAGGGGAGCAGCAGAGACTGCAGTGGAAGAGTTTGCCTGGAGAAGTTGGCTCCTGCCACCCAACATTCTAAGGTGGGCAGAAAGTGGGTGCTGGCTAGGAAGGCCATGAGAGCCCTTGGGTTTAGGCTTATAACTCTGCCTCATCTGTTTCCCCTCTAGGGGGTCTTAGTTTCCCCATTTGTGAAAGGGGGTTCAGACTCAAGGGAAGGGATAAGGCTTCTTTGTTCTGTCTCCTCTAAGAGAGGAGCTGACCTGCAGCAGAATGGATTGAGGTGAGATATTAGAAAGAACTTCCTTGGAAATATGTCCTCCTTAGCTAGAAGGGATCTGTCTAGATCTACAGATCCCTGAGGGTCATCCTAAGCCTTTGATTTGTCCTTTGCAAGGTGGACTCAAGTTTTCAGGTCCCGGTGAAGGTAAATGCCACGCCATTACCCATGGAACCAAAGTTGGCTCTGACACCTGTGGGGCCACGAGGAGCTATGTCACCTTCCTCGGAGGGACCACGGCTGGCTCTGGCATCTCCTCGACCCATCCTGGTTCCACCATCCATTCCTGGGAGGCAGAAAACAGCTCCAGCCCGCCACAGCTCCAACCTGGCTCCAGGGTCTGTGGGCCAGCTCGTGATGTCGGTCTCAGCTGGACCAAAGCCTCCCCCAGCGACCTCAGGCTCCATCCAGGCTCCAACATCCCTGGAGCAGCTGGTGGTGTCTGCCTCGGCCGGACCGAGGTCTCCCCCAGCCACCCTGGGAGCCAGTCTGGCACCGGCTTCCAAGGACCAGAAGCAGGTGCCACCTGCCTCCGTGGGATCCAAGCCAGCACTGGCACCCTCAGGCCTGAGCCTGGCCCTGGCTCCCGAGGAGCAACCCCCTCCTCCCCCCTCCCACTCCTCCCCGGCCACCAGTCCGGCTCTGTCACCCTCTCAGGAACAGGCCCCAATTCCAGGGTCTGTGACATCAGCCCCAGCCTCTGTGGGATGGACACCTGCAAGACAGAGGGGTGCCCCTGGCCCTACGCCCCTCCCTGCTTCTGAAGGACATCTCCAGCCTCCAGCTCAGGCATCTGCTCCTGCAGGCACTCCAGCCTCGACCCCAGCACCCCCAGACCCATGGCTGTCCCCCTCCTTCCGAGCCCGGCCAGAGGCTCCCCGCAGCAGCTCTGAGGATCTCATCCTTCCCCGGCCACCCCAGACCCTGCCCCTGGATGTGGGCCAAAGCTCTCCAGAGCCTGGCACCCGTTCCCCTGGACTGTTGTCCCCCACCTTCAGGCCGGGGGCTCCCTCAGCCCAGATGGTGCCGCCTCTGCCCAAGCCGCCCCGGTCTCCCAACCGTTCCCCAAGCCGTTCCCCTAACCGCTCTCCTTGTGCCCCGCCAACCCCTGAGATGGCCCTCCCCAGGCCTGCCCCACAGGGTCCTGGCGGGCACCTGAACCCCAGCCTTCAGCCCCGAGAAGTCCCAGTTCCGGCTACCACCTCCCCTTCTACGACCACTTCGCCATCCTCTTCTTGGTCAGCTCAGCCTACCTGCAAGAGTGACCCGGGATTCCGGTGAGGGTCTCCTCTCCCAAGAAAGGTGCTTGGGGCTTGAGCTCTGAGGCTAACCATTCTTCCGGGGTGGCTTGCCCTACCCTGCCTCAGTTTACCTTCCTGAGGAAAAGTCCTCGGGGCTACTGGGCCCCCCGTGGGGCCCTCTGAGGACAGCATCCCCTCCCTAAGGGACTTGCCCCGGCCCTGCCTCAGTTTACTGCCCCAGAGAGAGCTCTGCAGGAGAGGGGTCGAGGGCGAGGGGAGGGGGTAACCCAGCGGTAGCCCCTCCGATGACCCCCACCCCCAGGATCACCGTGGTCACCTGGAACGTGGGCACTGCTATGCCCCCTGACGACGTCACGTCCCTCCTCCACCTGGGTGGCGGCGATGACAGCGATGGCGCAGATATGATCGCCATAGGGTGAGGGGCAGGGCGCACGGACCCCCTCCCCGGCGGCCCCTCGGGCGTCTCGGACCCCCGCCCGTGGGGGTGGGGGTGGGGGTGGGGGTGGGGGGAAGCCTCTGGGGAGCCCCCCACCCCCGACGGCCTGCCTCCACTGCCCCCAGGCTGCAGGAAGTGAACTCCATGATCAACAAGAGGCTCAAGGACGCGCTCTTCACGGACCAGTGGAGCGAGCTGTTCATGGACGCCCTGGCGCCCTTCAACTTCGTCCTGGTAACGCCCCCCCCCCCCACCCTTCGGCCCCGGGACCTGCGGAGGCCGCGGGAACTGACTGTCTGGTGGGTGGGGCCGGGGCTGAGGGGAGCGGCGCCCCGTCCCCAGCACATCCGTCTCCCGCGCCAGGTGAGCACGGTGCGGATGCAGGGTGTCATCCTGCTGCTCTTCGCCAAGTACTTCCATCTGCCCTTCCTGCGGGACGTGCAGAGCGACTGCACGCGCACGGGCCTGGGCGGCTACTGGGTGAGCGCGGGCGCCGGGCGGGAGAGAAGCCCCTTCCGGTGGCCCATCGGCGGGGTGCCTTCCCCACACACACACCGGGTCCATCCCCCCGACCCCGCGCGGCCCCCCAGGTGCCACTGCTCCCCGGGCGGCCCGATCCTCCCCGAGTCCCGCCCAATGCCCCACCCACCC
>PVIY010038988.1:0-23457 GCA_004026745.1 Myrmecophaga tridactyla
ATTCGTGGTAGCTGAAAATTTGATGTATTTTAATGGCAGAGACATGAATTCTCCTCCCACGTAAATACAATGTAACTGTCTCAAAATTTCAAATAATTACCTGCAGTTTATCAGTCAATGTTTTGTAAAGTTAGCAGATCTTAATTCTACTACTATATGTTCACATATTGCTCTATATGGTATATATGTAAAACATGCAAAAGCAAGTCTGATTTAGATTATCTTTTTTTCAGTGAACAATCTGCTAGTATTAAAGTTCTCAAAATAATTGAGGAAAAAATAAAAAATAAAGCAAAAAATGACTCTATTAACTTGACATAGAATTGAAAAGGAACTTATTTAAAAAAAAAAAGCCATAGCTATATTCATATCTCTAAACCAGTTTATAAATAACTTTGCTTGCTCTAAAGGAAAAAAAAATAGTTTCATGAAAACTGCCAGCTATTTATTTGTCCTAACTGGCGTGTGTGTGTGATTTTATGGAAGGTAGCTGCCCAGATAAAATAACAAGTCATAATATTTTGTTTGAATTTCTCTCTGTAAACACCAGGGAAAAAAAAATACAACAAAAACACTAGGAAACCATGTGAGAGACCTGGGTTCGATTCCCGGCCCATGCACTTCCCAAAACAAACAAACAAGAAAACAAACACACAACAAAAACAATTCAACTCAACAAATGGTGCTGCAATAACAGGATACTAACATGGAAAGAGAATGAAATATGACCCTGCTATATATATGTTAAAAAAAAAAAAACCCTAGGAAAAATACTTAAGCTTTTTGTGCCACTGTTTCCTCAACTTTAAAATGGGATTAAGGTAAATTAAACATAACCCAGTTTCTTATGTTAGTATATGAATTTCTCTAATTATAGTAATCTAATTTTTTTCTCAACAAATGATGCCATACACAAGTACTGCTGGTTTTTGTATTTCTATTTTATGGCAATGATTTTTCAGTTCATTCATTGATCACATGTTCAGTGCATATTTCTCTACTAAGTACTGTGCTGATCAACATGGATTGATTCAGAAACAAAACACAACTTTCCTTCAAAGAGGTAATGAAAGAGACAGAAAGATACATTTGTCAAAGTGCTTAAGTGCTGAAGTAGAAATAAGCAAATATAGAATGGAAACCAGCAGAAGAGCATATAAACTAAGATGATTTCATGAATCATGAAATCAATCATAAAAATGATGAAAATCATTTTTTTCATCATAAAAATCATGAAAACTTTTCTGAAGAAATTGTTTCTTGAACCATAAGGTGAAGGATAGAAAGGAGAGTTGATATTTTTTATTTGAAATAATACCTATTGCTTAATTGTATATTATAAAATCTAGAAATCTGTGCTTAATCAAGAACTTCTATGCATTGTAAAAATGTTTATCAGCCTCATAATAAATTGAAAAATGCTTTAATCTCAAAATAGGAACAAAATTGCTGTTTATAAACTTGTTTTAAATAATTTCATTAATTTCAAATTCATCTAAAAATCAATGTTGGTATATTATCCCATGTTACATATATTCTGAAAATGAAAGATTTTTACTGTGTGACTTCATTAAAATACACATTCAAAAAGCTTCAAATACCAATATTTTAGAAGAAACTTTATTTAACTTTATTTGATGACATTTCACACATTAACAACCTTGTCCTGATCATGTAAAATGATTAAATGCCCTAATTTCTGATATGCTAATGATTGATACACTAAATGTTAAGAGCATTTCCATCATTTAAAATGATAGAAATTAGACAATTGAACTACTTCTGGCTCAGACAAAGGGTATGAGATTGTTCTCATTTCCTCACTCTTCTGCCAGACCATGCATCACCACACAAAGTGGTTGAAACTGGCACTTATCCCATGACTTTAAATATTTTTCCTTTTATCAGTATTAGGGCTGAATGTACTGGATGCATACATACGATTTCCCAGGAAATCGCAACTATATTATTTTAATTGTGTTGGGTAATTTATCTGTAAGTATTAATATCACAGCATGGTTTCTGTGGTCAGTGAAATCCCAGAAAACAGGAAGTTTGAGGGCCTATGCAATCTTTCCAGGTCATCCGACATCAAATAAAATTCCCCAAACTCAATTTTTTTAGGTTTCTCTTCGGTTCATTTATTCAATTAATAAACATTTACTACTATATGCCATTTCCTGTACTTATTCTACTGAAGAATGAGAGACCACATTTTCTGGTTGAACTATTTACTTTCAAAGACCCTGTTTAATGCTGTATAGAGGGTGGGCCATGGTGGCTCAGCAGGCAGAGTTCTCGCCTGGCATGCCGGAGACCTGAGTTCAATTCCCAGTGCCTGCCCTATGCAAATAAATAAATAAATAATAACGCTGTATGGATGATCTTATCACTAAACTTTGATCACTCTAGTCTTCCTATTATATAAGCTGTATAACATATAAAGGTGTTATTAGCATGGTCACTAATTCTCATAATTTATTGGTCCTAATTATCAAAATATGGTTTAAAACTTTAAATAGTCATTTCACCATCAAGTGTGAAGACAGTTGTTGGGTTCTGTGTGCTCCACTCAGCTCAGAAACTGACACAAGCATTGAGAGAGAAGGCCTTTTTGAGTTGCATATGATGATTCTGGTGTCTCCAATTTTGTCATTGTAGCCTATGCAAATAGAAGAGGCTATGCTGGTTTCTCAAAGCTTCCAGCAGCTACAATTTGCTTGGGCCAAGAACACAGAGCTTTTCATCCGTTGTGCCTCAACTTGCCAAATCCCTCAGGCATAGCTAATGTTCCTTAAATCATGTTAAGAGATTCTTCCCACGTTTAGATTTTATGCCCTCTTATCCTTGTTGGTTCTTTGTGTCTTCAATATTTTAAAATACAGAGGCTTAGGATCCTTTAAATATAATCGATCCCAAGCAAAGTATATTCTTTTCTTTTTTTATTTAAATTTAATGTAATATTAGTTTAGATTTATTAATATCATTACCAAATTAATGTGTTCACACATCTTACTTGCTTTCACATTTCCTTCTTCGGCTTCATTTTCTTTCTTTTGAAATTCTTACTTTGAAGATTCTTTTAGTAATAAGATAGTGCTGGTAAATGTAAAGCTTTCATCTGAAAATATTAACTCACCATTATTCCTGAAAGATAGCTTTGCTGAATATAAAATTTGTTGATAATTATATTCTCTTAATGATCTCTTAATAATTATCTTAAAGATTTGATTCTCCTGCATTCTGACTTCCATTCTTACTTTTGTGAAATCAGCTCTTGATATAACTTTAAATCTTTTGATTATAACCACTATTTTCCCTCTAATTGTATGTGTACGTGTGTGACTCATTTAACTATAAAATGAATATATTTGAACCTCATTTTATGTATTCTACTGTGTATACATTGTGGTGAATAAATCTATAGACTCCTATTTTCAATCAGTTCAGGGAAGTGCACAGCTTCTAATTCTTCATATATAATCTCTCCAAATTTTTCTTCTTATTATTTCCTGGAGCTATGACTTGACATATATTGAACCTCTCTTTCTATGCTGCATGTCTCTTAAACTCTTTGATATAATCTAAGACATTGTCTATCTTTGCTACAAGTGGATAACCACTTTAGATTTGTTCACTCAGTCTCTTTCTGGCTATGTCTAATCTTTTGTTGAATCTATCCATTGAGTTTTAATTCCACTAGTGATTTTTTCTATTCTGACTTATTAATTTTTTTCAAGAAATTTCATATATTTATGATGGTCTTTTTGGTATTCACTTTTGATTCATATTTATTTCTTTAAAAATAAAACATATTGTTTTATTTCTAAAATTAATATTTCTATTCCAACATACAAAGTCCTTCACAAATATAAGTGTTTTATTAGATATTTTGCTCTCTCTCACTCATGTTTGCCAATTTACATGTAGGTAAAGTAGGTTAAATTGTTTTCCCAAAGAGATATCTTCTGTTCCTAACCGCAGGCTCCTGCGAATGTGGAATTATTTGGAAATAGAATCTTCACAGATGTAATCAAGTGAAAATGAGATCATAGTGGATTAATGTGAGCCCTAAATCCAATGACTGGCGTCTTTATAAAAGAGAACAGAGGGGAGATTTAGAGGCACAGAGGAGACTCCTAGGGCAAAAGGCTTTGTTGTGGAGGCAAAGAATGGAGTGATACAGCTACAAGGCAGGAAACTCCAATGACAGGCAGAAACCAGTCGAAGTTGGGAAAAGGCAAGGGGAAATTCTTTCCCAGGGCCTTCAGAGATAGCCTGTCCTTGCTGGCACCTTGATTTTGTACTTCTGGCCTCCAGAACAGTGAGAGAATAAAGTTCTGTTGTACAAAGCCACCCAGTTTGTGGCAATTTGTTATGGCAATACTATAAAATTAATACAACACCTACTTTTGGGGGTTTTGCACCTAAGCTATGATAATGCTTTGACTATAATGAAAATTTTTCCCTCCAAGGATAGTTTGTGCTTCCTTCTGTCTGGGAGGATAAAGAAGCAGGAAGAAAGCTTGTCACCAACCTGGGACCTCTTCAATCAATCAGAGATTCTTTTAAAATTCATAGTGAATGAGAAAAATCTCACGGGCTTTCATTAATAGCAAATATAATATTCAGTAGGTTAATACAAGTGGATTTTATAGCTTCTTCTCTTGACATGCTTCTCCAAAAATGCTATATTTTTCTATGCTCCCACTGGATACACAACAGGCCAAGTGTGGAAAGAAACTTCGACTGTAGGGTGGTAATATAAATCTTGATTTCTTGGATTAAAAGACAAACAATCAAAGGGAGTTTTCTGTTTGTTAAAAAACACAAAAGCAAAAATCATGAGCCATTACAATATGGTTCTGTTCTAGTTTGCTAGCTGCCGGAATGCAATATACCAGAAACGGAATAGCTTTTAAAAGGGGGGAATTTAATAAGTTTCAAATTAACAGTTTTTAGGCCATGAAAGCAAGTCTATAGAAAATGTTCAATCTAAGGCATCCAGGGAAAGATACCTTGGTTCAAGAAGGCCAATGAAGTTCACTGTTTCTCTCTCAAGTGAGAAGGCACATGGCAAACACAGTCAAGGTTTCTCTCTCGGCTGGAAGGGCACATGGTGAACACAGCATTATCTGCTAGCTTCCTCTCCACCCCGCCTGGGAGGTATTTTACTTCATCTCCAAAACTCACTGGCTGGCTGATTCTCGGCTTCATGGTGCTGTGGCATTCTCTCTTGTTATTCTCTTTTATAGGATTCCAGTAAACTAATCAGGACCCTCCCAAATGGGTGAAGACACATCTCCACCTAATCCAATTTAACAACCACTCCTGATTGAGTCACATCTCCAGGGAGATGATCTGATTACAGTTTCAAACATACAGTACTGAATAGGGATTAGAAGAAATGTCTGCCTTTACAAAATGGGATTAGGATTAAAACATGGCTTTTCTAGGGCACATACATCCTTTCAAACCAGCACATTTCATATAAATTTTCCAGTGTAGGTTGCGATTTTGCCTTAGAGAATTATTTAGGTTATCTATTTGTTTAGTATATTTCAGGTATGTATGAGAGGTTAAATTGCAAATTATCTTCTTATGTAAATTAAACAAAACAGGGCATACATGTTTTCAGGCATCAATCATCACCTTTATCTTTATGATCCTTAATTCTCTTTAATCATAATTTCTTTATTTATATAATAAAATTTGATAATGATACCCTTTTTAATGTTTCTTATAATAATAGTAGACATTGTGGTATTTATTAAGCAATCCCAATTCTAAATTTTAAGGATTAATTTATTTAAATTGTTGTTAACAATTAATATTTAGATAATAAACCCAATATTTTTATGAGTAGAAAATTTTCATCCACAACTTCCAAGTAAATTTTTACATCATGTTTCTTATTCTTTAGAAGCACATTCTTTTTATATGGTAGAGGATGACATGGTCAGAGTAGTTAGAAACTCATAGGTCTAACGTTTATGGGAGCTGGTGGGACTTCCAGAAAAGTTGAATTAGTAGTGCAAATCCTCTCTCTGAAAAGCAGTGATAACACTAGACAGAATTGTTCAAAACAATCATTCCAGGGCTCTAGAGATTGCTCAAAAGCATTCAGCCAGTTGAGAAGACTTTACTGAAAAATGGTACTGATCCTCAAAAAGAACCTTATGAGTCTGTTGTGTTTGGACCTGGAGCTTCCCTGGTTTCCATTCTATCTCCCAGAATTAAGGCAGTAATTCTTACAAGGAAGGGCAGGATGACTTGATGTCACACACCCAGGGATGCTGTTGCAAACAAAGCAGGACAATCCAAGACAACAAGAAACTATTTGAGAATGTCAACTTGCAGCTTGTCTGAAGCAGTAGTAATAGTTGGGGCAAGGAAAGAACTGGAAGAAAAGCCAGAAATGTAACAAATAAACCGGGGAAGGAAAGAGCTTTAATGCACCCTTGTGAGTTTTCATATATCCCTAGTGGTCTGGAAGGTGAAGGTGAGTGCTGTACCAGGTACAGGAGAGAGCAGAGAGGATCTTAGCGTATCTTATGTTTAAGAGATAAGAGAGAATCTTATCTACTCATCTCTGAGCAAAAGGAGCCTTCAATCAGGCAAAGAGTAAAGTTCTGGCAGACTTGTGAACTGCCTGAATTTTGAATGTGGCCACCAAACCACATGAAAGTCCATCAGCACGTGGTAGCAATTTTGCTGAGTCAAGGTGTTTAAGAGTAACCCCAATGTCCATTTTGCCTGGGGAATCTTATCTGACTAAAAGAATACCATTTCAAGAAATCTTGAGGAAGACTGGGTCTTTGTTATAAAAGTAAAGTTAAATTTTAAATTTCTAATGCACAGCATCAAAAGTCAATTGGAGAGAAATAAAACATCCTAAAAGTATTAGCAAAGTGGATAAAGAAAGAGTATTCTCAGTTATATTTTCTTGGAATTGCTGAAATGATTTATCAGACTCAGTATCAAAGTTCTAGACACCATAATCACTTAGCTTGCTGATAGGCTTCAGTTGATCACTATTCACTGCTCTCATTTCACTGTTTCCTCCTTGGTGAAAAAACAATTAGGAGACTGCTAATATTCTTAAGTATGGCTCCTATGACACACAGGCTAACCCTTCCAAATTCCTAGCAGTGGAAAAGGGCTTGCCAGACTGTTAGTTGGATATATGTATGAAGTTTTTTCATTATAAATGATGAAATCCAATAGTAAAGTCAAATTTACATACATTAGGCTAATAAAATGGGAGATATAAATATGATTAAAAGTGAAACAAGTAGTTTTTTGTGAAACTTGGAAAATTCCCTTTAGTTAGTAATATGCTTTGGTTGTGTTTATTTTTAACCCACGTTCTTCATCCTAAAGTATAATGACTTTAATATAATTTTGTGTAAATATCCACTATACTATGATCTGTTGCACATTCTGTTGCCTTTCTTTTGATGCCTGCCAGTAGGCACTTCTGTTGCCTTCAAAGAACAGCATGAATTCTGTCAAGTTTTCATAAGGTGAGACACCGTGGGATACAGTAATAAAAATAAAGGAATAATCAGAGTGCTATGAAAATTACTTAAAAAGAATCTTATCACTCAACTTTGTGAATCCATTACCAATCCTGTTTTTCATAAAACTTCACTAGGAAAACTAAGCCAGAAAATTCATCTGCTAAAGTAAGATAACTCATAGTCTTCAGAAATAATTAAATGATAAAATATATCCTGGGTAACTATTTATCCATATTCTTTTAGCATAAGGCTTCTTTCCCATATAAAACATTTCTCTGCTCAATACCATTAAAGTGGTTGGGAGGGAATTATGCTTGAAATACAAACTGAAATAGTTTGTATTTCAGTGCATTTAACCAAGTAGAACTAAAGATACTTGTATTAGAGCTTTCATGCACAAATTTGGATTTCTGGATTATTTTGAAAAATGGACGCTGAGAGCAGAGGGCCCTCAAATGTACATGGCAACAATTAGCTGGACTGGAAAGCAACTGGTCCCTTTAGATGGGTTTGTGCTAGTTCCTCCCACTCATTATGTTATGTCTGGACCACCTCATTTTATTACTGCTTGGCCCCTGTAGGGAACTGTTTGTGATTTTGGCCAGATGCTTAGAGGGAGTTTGTTGTAGTTGAAACTGATGAACAAATAGCCTATATTCTACTTATATATTAGATGAGGCCTCTCATTTCATCCTTCATGACTCCTGAGAATCACTTTCTTCTAAGGTGTATTGGTTTGCTTGTGCTGCATAACACATTAACATAAGTTTAGTGGCTTCAAATGACCCATTTATTATCTCAAAGTTTCCTTGGGTCACAAGACCAAATCCAGCAAGTAAGGCAGGGTCTTTTGAGGCTGTGATCAGGTGTGTGTTTCTCTCTGGAGTTCGAGGCCCTCTTCCAAGCTCTTTGGTTGTTGGCAGGGCTCAATTCCTTGTGGTTGTAAGACAGAAGTTCTCATTTTCTTGCTGATTGTGAATAAGAGGTATTTCTCAGCTCATAGAGGCTACCTGCAGAAATAAAATTTGATTAAGCAAAAATATATATATACTTGCATTAAGTTTAGGTCTTCCAAATTCTATTATCATATCTATATATAAGTCTTTAATACTTGAAAAAAACATTTCTTCATATGAAAAATATGCAAAAATGATACCTGCTAATCTCTTACTAGTTTAATGTATTAATTTTCCTTGAAAATTTTAGGGAGTTTATCAAAATCAATTAGTGAAATTATAGTTTTAACAAAAATGCACATACATATGTGTCAAGAAAGCATGGAATATTGTGTAATTATAAAAGAAGATAAACTTGAATTCATGTACATAAAATAGCATAATTTGAGAATATCTAAGGTGAAATATAACTGGAAGTATATATATAGATAAATCTCAAGCCATAGTGGAAGATTTTTAATGCACTTCTCTCAAAATCTAACAGAATAAGATCACTAAACCTCAGTAAGTATAGAATAAGAACACAAAGATTCAGTAAATATGTAGAAGTTTTGAATACCCTAATTAGTGATCTGAGTTACAGATATATAAATGCATGCAGCAGTGGCCAAAATTGGATATATTTGGTGCCTTGAGAAAGGCACATCAAATAATTCAATAATTTAAATTACTTATATTATTTTTTCTGACAACAAATAAAGCTACAGATAACAGAAACATTTCTAGAATGTTCTAAACTATATGAAAATTAAATTACACTTGTCTAAATAATCTCTTGAACGAAGAAAAAAGTCAAAACAAAAAAGATATTTTTAGCTAAGTAATGGAAATATCACATATATACATAAAAACTTATAAAAATAGGGCCCAGGTGGCTGAGCAGGCAGTGTTCTCACCTGCCATGCCAGAGACCCGGGTTCGATTCTTGGTGCCTGCCCATGCAAAAATAAATAAATAAATAACACAATTGAAATAAATTAGAGATCAAAACAAATGGAGAAATATGCTCTCTAGGATTAGAGGACTTAATAAAATTCTCAACAAATTCATCTAAAATGCAGTATAATCCTAATTAAAACATCAAAATACCAGTAAAATATGTATTTTTATCATACATTGCACATCATATATATGCAAATTTGAAATGTATATAGACATAGAAAAAATCATCTGAACCTGTATTTCACATCATATGCAAAATTAAATTTCAGATCACCACAGAAAAGTGAATAAGAATAGTTAACATATAAAATGCTACTTAATGTCATTCATCATTAGAAAAATGTGAATTAAACCGTAATGAGATACCACTACACAGAACAGAACTGATAAATATATAAAGATGTAAGTACCAAGTGTTGGCTAGGATAAATATCAATCAGACTCTTTAATGGTATCAACTAATTCTGAATATGTGCATCCCCTGGTAACCACTAGTCTACCTTTTCGTTTCTGTGAATTGCCTATTATTGTCATTTTTATATAAATGCAACCATACTTTATGTGTCCTTTTATGTCTAGCCTTTTACAATTCATGTAATTTTTTCAAGTTTCATTCATGTTGCATGGACCAATACTACATTAATTTTTTTTGTATGCTATATGGCAGGGTCACATTTCATTATTTTTTCATGGGAGTATCATGTTATTACAGCACCATTTGTTGAATTTTCGTTTGTTTGCTTGTTTGTTTTGTTTGGGGGAAGTGCATGGACTGGGAATCGAACCTAGGTCTCCCACGTGGCAGGCAAGAATCCTACCACTGAACTACTTTTGCAGCCCCTTCATTAGATTTTTTAATGCAGTTTTATTGAGATGTATTCACACACCACATAACCCATGCAGTTTATGGCTGAATACTGTTACATTGTATGGATGCACCGCATTTTACTTATCCGGTCACCAGTTAATGGGCATTTGGGACACATGCTCCACTTTTTAGCTATTATGTACAATGTTGCTGTGAACATCCACATGAAAGTGTATGAGTGGACATATGTTTTCAATTCTCCTGGGTATATACTAGGAGTGGAATTTCTGGATCACATGGCAACTCTCCATTTAACTATTTGAGCAACTGTAAGGCTGTATTTCACAGCAGCAGCACTATTTTATATTCTCAGCACAACGTATAAAGCATCCAATATGACCACATCCTTGTGAATATTTGTTGATGTTTTTAGTATTACATATATAAAATAGTTTATTATTTTTTATTATAGTCATCTAGGGTAGGACTTTGATTTTCATTTTCCTGAAGGCGAATGGTGTTAAGCATCTTTTCAAGACCTTATTCGGCAACTTGTGTATATTTTCTGGACATTTTCTTTTCAAATCCTTGAACTCATTTTTAATTGGCTTTAATATCTTTTTTATTTTTGAGTTAGAAGAGTTATTAAAATATTCTTAATACTAGACCTGCTTACTGGATGCAATTTGCAAATAGTGCCTCTTCATTCCCCATTGAACAGTCTTCGCAACTTAAAAAAAATCAATTGACTATGGATATATGTGTGTGTTTCCAGACTCTTACTTCTTTTCCATTGGTCTAAGTGTCTTTCCTTAATCTGATACCTCAATGTTTTGATTGGGGTAGCTTTGATATAAGGTTTAAGATCAGGAAGTTTGTATCCTTCAAACGTTTTTTTTTTCCATTATGTTTGGTTATACCACATCCCTCATAATTCCATATGAATTCATAGTTTGGCTTATCCATTCTTGTAAAAATGAAGCTGGAATTTTGACAAGGATTTTGTTGAATCCATAGATCAATGTAGAGAGTATTGCCACCTTGACAATCTTAAGTCTTCCAAACCTTGAACCCAATCCCTCCATTTACTTAGGTCTACTTCATTTCCTTCAACAATATTTTTACGTTTCCAGCTTACAAATTTAAAATTGTACTTAGTACTTTATTTCTTTCAATGCTAACTAATTTCATTTCCAGATTAATTCCTAGTATACAGAAATCAATTTTCTTAGTATTGATCTTGTATTCTGTGATCTTGCTGAACCTTGCTCTAACAGTTTTTGTTTGTGTTTGTATGGATTCTTTAGGGTCGTCTAAAAACAATAGCATGTCATCCACAATTAGAGATAGTTTTACTTCTTCTTTTCCAATTGATGCCTTCACTTTCTCTAATTCTTTTTTTTGTATGCTATATGGTGGGGTCACATTTCATTCTTTTTCCATATGAATATCCTGATATTGCAGCACAATTTGTTGAGTTTTTGTTTGCTTGTTTTGTTTGTTTACTTGTTTGTCTTCTTGTTTTTGGGAAATGCATGAAACAATCCCAGGTCTCCTGCATGGCATCTGAGAATTCTACCACTGAACTACCCATGCACCCCCCACCCCAATTCTTTCTTAGGTTTGCTTAACTTTGCTTTTGACTCTCTCTACCAAATTTTTTTTTCAATCCTGGTATTTTTCAACTTCAGAATTTCTATTTGGTTCTAACTCTTTATAGATTTTTTTCTATTTGGTGTGAGAACATTCTCATACTTTCCTTTAGTTCTTTAGGCATATCTTTTTTAGCTCTTTGAATACATTTAAAAGTATTTATTTAAAGTATTTGTCTAATGAATCCAGTATTTTCTTGAAGGAGAATTTCTATTGATTACTTTTTTCATTCTTGTGTATAGGCCATACTTTCTTGTTTCTTTGCTTGTTTTATAACATTTTTGTTGAAAACTGGACACTTCAAATAGTTTAAGGTGGCAACTCTAGAAATCAGAATCTCTCCCCTCCCCAGGGTGTGTTACTAATGTTGCTGCTTGCTGTAGTTGCAGTTTGTCTAGTGATTGTGATGGCCAGTTTCATGTGTCAACTTGGCCAGGTGGTGGTGCCTGGCTGTCTGGTTGGGCAACTACTGACCTGTCTGTTGCTGTGAGGACATTTCATGGACTTAAATCATGATCACGTTGGCTACATGCAGTTGCAATCAGCTAAGGTGAGTATCTTCTGCAATCTTGCCACTTAATCTAATCACTGGAAGGCTTTTAAGGAGGTTTCATCAGAGGCAGTCACTCTTCCTGCTTCAGCCAGCCAGCCTCTCCTGAGAGTTCGTTGAGGACTTTCATTGGAGCTGCCAGTACATTGCCTGCCCTACAGATCTTGGACTCTTATCTTCACAATTGTGTGAGACACTCTTGTAAATTTTATATTTACAGGCATCTCCTGCTGATTCTGTTTCTCTAGCGAACCCAAGCTAATACCGTGACTTATCTAAAATAATTCTATGAAGTCTGTGTCTTAGTCTGTTTGGCCACTGAAGTCTCTATTTAGCTTAGTGGCCAACTAATTATTGGACAGAAATTTTCCTAATGCGTGGAATTAATAAGATTCTCATTTTTTCTGAGGGAGTCTATGTGTCTTTTGGAGACATACCTTTATCACTCAGTCAGGCAATTTATACCTATGCCTGAGCAATCATCCATTGCTTGCAGAGAGCTTCAAGGTCAGCCAGAAATGAGAAGTTAGGACCTTCTCCGGTCTTTCCCAAACAAGCACACAGCTTTGCACAGTGCTGGTCATATATGTGGCTTTCTACATCTCAAGAATACGACAGAATTTTTCAGAGTCCCTATGATCATCTCATTCCTCAGCCTTTACTTTTAATTTTTTTGTCTAGTGCTTTGTTTGCACCATGTGTTACCCATTGCCCTGCTGCTGTGATATTAAAACAGCCATCTGATGCTTCTGCTCTCTTCCTCTTCCCCCTCACCTCCCACCCCTAGAGAGGCAGTTATCTCTGGGAAAATTCATATGAGGTCAAATATAGAGAAGCCTTTTGAGTGGTATCTTTGAGGTAACTGCCAACAGATTGAAAAATATCAATTCTTTGTAAGTGAGGTCTCTTTTTCTCCCTGTAGAACTGTGTATGTGGGCTATTATTTTTATAGGCTACTGTTGAGCTGGAGAGCAGAGTATAGGATTGGGGTTAGTTACAGTATCACAGACTTAACTGTTCTTATCAATATTCAGCAGTTTGTCGTGACCAAATGATACTCAGGTTGCTGCAAGCCTTTGGTTGATTCACAGAGTTCTGAAAAAGTTAACAGTGGCCATTACTGCACAATTTTTTCATTGGTTTTATGGTAGGTAAACTTTGGAGGTTCTTACTCTGTCATTTTTGGGGAGATCACCCAGAGTTGTTACTTTAAACTAAGAGTTAAGACTAAAATAGCAATGAAGGCACAAGTAGTCTGGCTATTAAAATTTCCATTGTTTCTAGTTTAATAAACAGTTTATCAAGTGAGACCTTAGGGGTTGTTTACAATCAACCCACCAGTCAATTTTAAATTAATTAAGTCTGTTACTGTGAACACATCTTTGTTGATTACTTGAAGATGGATAAAGAGTATTGGATATGATGAATGAAAAAGTATGATATATGGGTATTGGCTACATAGGAGTGTTCACTTTTTAAACCTTAAGCAAGCCATTTGCATATGAAGTGTGTGCCTTATACATGTTTATTATATTTCAATAAAATATTTTAAAAGTCATACATAAATATATGTTTCCTCAGGAAATATGTTTCCTCATGTACCACTCCTGGGGCATGAAAGTTCAACCCTAACTCCATCCTTTCCTTGTAGAATCACTCAGGTCTGTGCTTCCTTTGGTGAATCAAATCCAGATGAATGCCTATAGCACTCATATGAAGAAATGATGTCCATCCATAGGGGAAGATCTTCACAGTAATCTGTAATTTATCAAGGGAGGAATTGAAATTCAAGGATTGGCTTGGAGTTTGTTCATATGAAACTTAATCCCAGAAAGGATAGGCTAAGCCTTCTTAAAATTAGGCCTAAGAGTCACCCCCAAGAGAACCTCTTCTGTTGCTCAGATGTTGCCTTTCTCTCTCGGCCGACACAGCAAGCAAACTCACTGCCCTCCCCCTCTCTACATGGGACATGACTCCCATGGGGTGGGACAGCTCCCTGGCAATGTGGGACAGAAATCCTAGAATGAGCTGGGACTCAGCACCAAGGGATTGAGAAAACCTTCTTGACCAAAAGGGGGAAGAGCGAAATGAGACAAAATAAAGTGTCAGTGGCCGAGAGATTTCAAACAAAGTTGAGTGGTTATCCTGGAAGTTATTCATATGCATTAAATAGATATCACCTTGTTAGTCAAGATGTAATGTGGGGTCTGGAGGGAACTGCCTGAAAATGTGGTGCTGTGTTCCAGTAGCCATGTTTCTTGAAGGTAATTGTATGATGATATGGCTGTCACAGTGTGACTCTGTGGTTGTGAGAGCCTTGTGTCTGACACTCCTTTTGTCTACCTTATCAATGGACAAGTAAAACATATGGATTAAAAATAAATAAATAACAGGGGGAACAAATGTTAAAATAAATTTAGCAGATTGAAATGCTGGTGATCGGTGAAGGGGAGGGGTAAGGAGTATGGTATGTATGGATTTTTTTCTGTCTTCTTTTCATTGCTTTTTCTGAATTGATGCAGATGTTCTAAGAAATGATCATGATGATGAATATACAACTATGTGATAGTGTGAGTTATTGATTATATAACAAGAACGGAATGATCATATAAGAATGTTTGTGTTTGTATGTGGTTATGTATCATAAATAAGAAATAAATAAACTAAAAAACAGAAAGGGAGGGGTAAGGGGTATGGTATGTATGGATTTTTTTCTGTTGTCTTTTTATTTCTTTTTCTGAATTGATGCAAATGTTCTAAGAAATGATCATTATGGTGAATATGCAACTATGTGATGATATTGTGAATTATTGCTCATATATGCAGAATGGAATGATCACATGTTAAGAATGTTTGTGTTTCTTGTCATAATTTTTAAAAAATTAAAAATTAATAAAAATAAAAAAGGAATTCAAGGATTGGTCAAGGATAATGCTAGAATGTAGTTCTTACTCTTGTCAGAGAAAGTTTTAGGTGTGACATAAAGAGGCAGAGCATGCATTAAAAATCATAAGGTTGCAACTTCACTATATGTGGGAACTTTGGCAAGCACTCCTATGAATAGGAAATTTTTATTAGTGGGGTAATTGTTATATCAGAGAAGGAAAAGTCACATGAGACATTAGAAACAGAAGGCAGTCAGTGAAAACATTCATTAGGATACTACATAGAATGTGATGATATTGTGAACTGCTGATTGTATATTTTGCATGGACTTTATGGTGTATGAAAATATCTCAAAAATATTTTTTTAGAAAAGATATCACATAGAAACAGATACAATAAAGAGGATAAAACCACAGGGTATACAGAAAAATCATGCATTTAAAATTATTAGGAACTTCTCTAATAAAAATATTTGTAAAGATACCTTTAAAAAAAATGAACCACAGTGGGTGGTGCAATGGTGGCTCAATGGCAGAATTCTCGCCTCCCATACTGGAGACCCTGGTTCTATTCCTGGTGCTTGCCCATGCAAAAACAAAAAAAATCAGGGTATGTATATTATTGTGACCACAAAAATGAGATGAGCCAAGAATGCAGTGGGGTTTAGTCAACACGGTTAAGGTATTAGAAAGCCTCTCTCTCCATGTTAATGATATTATTAAAAATACATCGATTTGACTACCATCAACAAAGTCCATTTCCTGAAATTTTCATCTCAATATTGTAATATAATGAATACCACAGAACTGTACTGTTTGAAATAGTTAAATGAGAAATTTTAAGTTATATAGATGTCACTACAATAAAGAGTTTTAAAAATATATGGAAGTGAAATAACCAGCCATTTGAAGAAAGAAGTGTTGAGGAAAACTGATAAAGGAGGAGGGGGTTAGGTGTTGATGCCATAAATTGGAGGAAATCATGAGGGGAAATGTAACTTCTCTGTAGGGAAATCGTTTTGAATTTCTTACTCTGGCCAGCTTCTGGGTGATACAAACCTGTGGCTCCCTCCCATGTCTTTAATAAATAGAACTGTAAACATCCTGTCCTCTTCATTACCATTTCTGCATTAAGGAATAACGTGGCAGTCTATCTTTGCTTGGGATCAAGAGAATTATTGCAAACAGCAATCTCCCTGTCCAGAAAACAAATGTCTGTCCATAGGTGTAGCCAGGGATGCATATTAGGAGTAGACTAGGGATAACACACTAAACTTTTCTGAGTGTGAAAAATAACGGCAATTAGAAAACTGTTTCCCAAGAGTTTGTTCTGTGATTTAAATAGCAAAAAGTGGTGGTTAAGCTCTTAGATGTGGTAGTTCAATTGACTAGATTCAAATCTGAACTCTGCTACTTCCTAGAAATCTATCTTCACAGTAAATCCTTCACGGTCAGTAAGACTCCACCTTTTCACCTGTACAACAGAGTTAACAATAGACCTACATCTTAGGATAGGAATATATTTTATGATGTAATATAGTAACATGACTAGTACATTGCCTTAGATATAGTAGGGTGCCTAAAACGATAGGTTGCAATTAATAACATGGAAGAATGTGCATATCATATAGTAGCCTGATTAATTATATTATATTTTTTTTAATGGAAGCAAGACAATTATGGAAAAGTAATATTAATTGTTTCAGGCCAAATTATGCATTAGACACATGTCATATATGATCTATTACCACATTTTCTTTTTTGTATTATTATAATTTCAGTGTTTTCCAGACAGAAATACAAATCAAGCCATCATTTCTAAGAATTTGCCATTAAAGAAAATTTTAAGTAAAGCTAGGGATACTATAAGGAAATAAACAGGAATTGACTTTTTTATAGATATTTTTCCTGTGTATAAAATATCTATCAAATAGCAGCATGCTATATTTCAAATTTTAGGAAAAGTTTTCTAAATAATGTAATATTTACCAAGATATAAAATGTCCATAATCTCTTTAGTAGTTTAGACAGAATATAACTATCTGGCAGCCACAGATGTTTTTAAATTTATAATAGTTAGCTAAATTTTTGGGGCCACAGAAGTATTGTGAGACAGGCCAGAGGTAATAATCTAGGCAAACTGAAAAGAGGGATACTGATTAGCCAAATAAAGAAAGAAAGTGCTGTTCCTTTGAGTCATTACCAACCTATCTGATGTTATTCCCAGATGTTATCCATTAACAGACCTTTGTCAACATGCAATTAGAACAATACAAATAAAGGAACAAACAAAGTTCATAATTGGATCAGCCATAATAATTTCCTTTCAAAGAAAACCAGGCATGATAATATTTTATGAAATTGAAAATGAACATCTATATATTTTTTCTTGTTTTTTTATTTTTTCCTTTTTCCTTTTTTCTTTTTTGTGTTTACATCTATATATTTTTAATAACAAAGATACCTTTGTGGAAGTGTTATAAGGCCTTATAAACTTTATACCGCTTTGTAATATCAGAATCTGAAATAGAAACCATCATTGTGTGCTCATCCGTTTAGGTTTGTCCTTTAGTTATACTTTATTCTTTGCAACTGTTCTTTGTTACCTGGCTATCATTATTAAATCTACTGGTCAAATAAAAAACAGCCACAGCCTCTTACTGAGTTTTTCAGCCAGTGAGCTAAAATAACTGGAGAAATGGGAAACAAAGTATAGGGAAATTCATCATAGCAGAGACAATTAAAAATAGATTTTCTAACATAACAATTGGGTTTTTAATTTAATTATTTATTTGACACCTTGAACAGATCAATGCACCTAAGAAATGTCTAGAAAAGCTTTCAGATAACATCTGATTTCGACTAACTTTATACTCAGAAATATACTTTATTAAAACAGTTCAAGGTAGTTTGCATTTACTTGTTGCCACAGTTAATTGTGTTGGTGAATTATTTTTCTGCCATCATATTTACAATCTGTTTCTTTTTCTGCTTCTAAGGGACTAAAAGTTTCCAGAATAAGCATTATAATATTAAAAAAATCAAATGACCAGACATTCCAACAGAACTATGGCATTAATCTATGAAGGTAAGGCTAAGGCCTCTGTTTTTTTAAGAGCAGAGTTGATGGTGATGTATATTCAAATATCAAAGAAAACATTTATTTTGAGGAGAAACACAAAGACAACAGAACAACTCAAAAAATGCATGGTATCATAAATTAATTTGAAATTAAATATTCTTTACCTAAATCTCCTCGATTTTTCAATAGTATTTTATATATAAAACTTGGAAACAGTATTATATTTTCAAAGTAACCTAGGAGCAAATTCATGAGAATGGTTTTCATATACATATTACAGATAATAAATAACCTTGGAATTTGAGTAAAATTTTATTGGACATACAGAAGACTATATTATCTAAATACCTAAGCAATTAATGTTATAATCTTCCCAAACAGTGAAATATCAAGATTTATATGTTCACGAAACTCAGGGATTCCCAAACAGAATAGAGTTGAAGAGAGCCATGCCTAGGTACATTGCAGTTGAGCTGCTGAAATCCAAAGAAAAAGGAAAATTTGAGAGTGATCAGAGGAAAATGGCATACAAGCGGACAGTTGCCAAATGACTGGACTTTTCAGAATTCATGAACACTAGAAGTCAGTAGAGAAACCAATTAAACACGGTAAAAATTAAAAAAAAATCAACTCATAATTCTATATCCAGCAAAAAAAACCCAAAATCCTTCAAGAATGGAAATGCAATAAGAATGATTTCAGAAAAAGGAAAATACAAGAGAATTAGTTTTCACTGTCTTTACATTATAAAAAATAATAGAGGAAGGTTTTCAAGCTGAAGGGAATTCTCAGCCCTGGGAACATGCTTTTCTGGAATTGTCTTGAGATTATAAAGCAGGTGGGTATAAATTAGAACATGTAATTACTATAACACACAGGATTGCAGTGAGGAGGGACTGTATGAATTCAGTGTTCTTTATTTATTCAAAGACGTTCAATACTAACTATCTAGAGACAGAAAATTTAAGAATATATAGTAAAATGCCTACAGCAACCACTACAGACCACATAGAACAAACAGCGTGGTAGATGCTTTTTCTCAAAAGCTCTTGCAACATTATTTCCCATGCAATGTGTTCTTTTGCAACGTGTTCCTGCTACTACCCTTCAAGAGTTGGTATTTCTTCTCCCCACCTTTGATTCTGGTCAGGTCCTAGGATTGCTTGGACTAACAAATTATATATAGTGCCAATTCCAGGCTAATCCTTTAAAGAAAGATGCCCTGTGAGAAGTAGGATTGCCTAAAACACTATGCTATGAGAAGCTCATTATGCGAAGAGTACTGGGATGATGATATGCAATGTGGCGAGCAAGAAGATGCAAGGAACACAGAGGTGCTAGCAACATACTTAATTCTGAGCTCCGCCTTCCTGAGCTGAGTCCTGGAGGCTTAAAATAAACCACCAGCAAGCACTTCCTGAATTTCTGACCTGAAATATTTTGAGCAAAAGAAACTGTTTGATTTTAGCCACTAAGTGTTGGACTAGTTTTAAGGAATAGTATATTCAACAGCAAAATACAAAATAAAAAATATGAAGAATTAAGATTAAATACCAGTAAAGATCTTTGAGTTCAACTACCTGGAGAGATGATGATTAGATAGAAATGATAGACTAAGTAGATAGATAGATAGACAGACAGACAGACAGACAGGTAGATAGCTAAAGATAGATAGATACGTACATACATACATACATACATATGGATAAATAGAGATGAATGCATAGATATAGAAAGGAAAGAAAGCAAATCCAAAGTTATATACCTTGTAGGCAAGATGCACTTAGAGAAATGATATATAAAGATTAAAGAATAATAATGAGCAAATATATAAAAGGGAAGTGCAAACAAAACTATAACAATGGTCATAATCTTCATACAAGGTAGGTAGAATGGCGCAAGGAGTATTAAATGAATAAATAGAGGGCAATTTATAATGGAAAAGTAGGTAATGCACATTGAAAGTGTGGATGACATTCTTGGAAGCATGTGTGGCACCAAAAGGGTAGTAAATGCTCCAAGACAGTGTTTGTAATTTTGTGAAATATGCTATCAAAAACATAGAGGCACCATATCAGCTGACATGCAAAATATAGTTAAGAATGCATTTCCAAATAACCAAATATTTTAAATAAAATAAAAATCAAATTTGAGTATGTTTAAATAGAGCTTTATTCTCTAATGAATGCAAACTGCTTCACCAAAGAACTCAGGGCCAGAAAACCTCATTTATTCCCTGACACTGAGTAATGAGGAGTCCTCACTTTCTGATTTAAATAGGTTTTATAAAGATTTCAGAAATGGAAAACCAAGGTACATTTTTCACTAGTACAAAGAATGTATAATATGCAAGTATTTTGACCAAAGCAACAGGTTAGATGTCATTAAGCTTTTACAAAATACTGGAAGGAATGGTTTGATATTTGAGAGGTGCAGCTGTGCTGTATATTACTTCATTTATTGTATGACGAGTGGGGGAAAAGAAAATATTTAACATAAGATAAAGATTAACTATACCCAAATTTGCTTGATAAAACATTTGTTTTTAAGAATATTTGAAAACTCTGAAACTCTTTGAAGAGAATTTGCAAAGTTTTAAAATTCTAAAAAATACCTATAGTTTCAAAGTTTTACTAGAATATAATTTTATTTCGGTTGTCTATTTGTTGTTTAAGCATAATGACACAAATTCACTAAGTATTTGAGATGCTTAGAAAGTGTAATCATCATTCATTATACAATACAGCAGTTACTTCACTTTTAAGGGACAAACAATACAAAGATAACCATAATATTCAAAATTCCACACAATGATCTGTATTTTAAAAGCTTTGTCTTTAAAATTGTTTTAGTCATTCTGATTTTCCAATTCCCTTTTATGTTTAATAATAATTACATAGGGCTAAGAGCATAGTCATGATTCTTTCCTATTCACTTTCCACACAAATAAGATCTTTTGTGAAACTTAAAATAGTAGTCTTTTATATCAATTAGGAATCCCTTTTTTAACTATATTTATTGTGAAATGAAATCATTATATTAGAATCTCACAAATGGAAGGTGATGCCACCAATAAAATTGTAGCTATAAAATATACAAAAAAAGATTTTTCATATAGAAAGCCAAATTTACTCAATAAATCCTCACTAACTCAGATTAATTTCAAAGAAAGCAGCCAGATATATTACAAGATCTAAATTACATATTCCTTTTTAGAAAACGTAATCTTATTACTTAGAATTTATTGCAGTTATTGGAACATTGGTAACCTTGTTGAAGTCGTATTTTAGTGACTTAAGACATTTTTATAATTATCATATCAAAGCACTTGCCTGAACCATACAGAAAATTATTTACTATAATTTCCAAGACATAGCTTGAAACCAGAAAACATCCACTCCAATGTTATTCAATGTAGACATCTAAATTTACAAAGAAGTCAGTTCTACAATGTACAAGATTTCTGCTTCTTCATTGTCAACAAGAATCAATTATCAATATTTTTTACAAAGTGAATGTAATTATACTTTATAAAAATTGCCAGTATGAAATTAGATTTCTTTTTTCTTTTTTTTTTTTTTTTAGTTTGTTGTAGATTTTTCTGTCAGTGTAGTTAAATTTGCCTTCTCCTGAAGATTTCAATTCAGCAGCTCGCCAATGAGTCAGGGGAAGCAATTTGTGGTCTAGAAGTTAACTCAAGTAATCGTTATTATCACATAAGATAGAGAAAATTGCTATACAGTAAGCAGAAAATCAATATTATCAGAATCTGCACTTTCCAAATTTTCAGGCTAATTGAATTTTTATTGTCACTTTTTGTAGATGAGCATATCTCCTTACCTGGAAAAGCATTTTTTCTTTACAAAAGAAACTTCTGTCTCTCTGACTTGAGTATTTGCTTAGATTGGACAATGTGAATTATCCTTCACTTTATTCCATATCTGAGTGAAGGAAATTTTGGTTTGTGTGGATAAATTGATGAGATATTTTAGTACTGAAAATCTTTGAGAGTCCTGGGATACAAGTTCTACAGAAAACTGCGATTTCTATTTTTAATTGACCGGGCTAACAAATAACATGTTTGTACTATCAGAAATAAAACCCAAAAGGAATACAAAATAACTGCCAAAATTCATATGAGAAGATAATGGGATACACTTAGATGTCATGCCTACACCATAGGGTGCAATATGCAATAGTATTTGAGGACTTAGGCAAACAACCTATTAAAAATATAATTTCTGCTATATGTAATCACTGGAAACTGACTTTGACAAATTTATGACCTTAAAAGTTTTAATTATACGCTCAAATTATAATCTTATTTTAAAAGGAGATAGTACACTCACCATCTTAAAATAGCCCAATAAAAAAGTTCTACATTATGGATTTGTTGTGAAAAATATGATAAAATACATCCAGAATATAACAGCGATAAGAAAAAAGTAAAGTCATCACTAAGAACCAGAAAACAGTCAATAAATCAAATACAATTAAAGAAAAATAAGTTATTCACTAGAAAAAAACTATAGGTATTATCTAATGGCACAAATCACACATAGAAATGACTTCAAATTGCTATTATATATATATATATTCATATACCTATGTATATTTATGCAGTGTAGACCTCAAACCCATATAATTCTTCATTTAATGCCTCCTTCATAATTTGAGAAAGAATGAAAAGAAATTATTTTGAAAGGAAACCAGCATAAAGCATAATGTTTTCTGAGAGAATAAGTGTATGAGAATAAGAAATCCATAGCTAAATCTGATTACAATATCATTTGACGCAAATAGATGACAACTCAAAAAGATACTAGCAATAGGGTAGTGCAACGGTGGCTCAGTGGCAGAATTCTTGCTTGCCATGCTAGAGACCCAGGTCCTATTCCCAGTGCCTGTCCATGCAAAAAAAAAAAAGAAGAAGAAAAGAGCAGTAGAAAATAGAAATGGTATTAACCTCTCATACTCAGATAGGAGGAAAAAAGAGAAAGGGATGAAAGCAGGGTAAGTGTGGTTGTAACAGGAACATTGTCAATAAAAGATCAGGCT
>PVIY010038989.1:0-23450 GCA_004026745.1 Myrmecophaga tridactyla
AAGAGGAAAGCTGCCAAGAAGCCAACAGAATGGTCCTTCAGCCCTTATTTGGACAGTTCTAGTGACAGGAAGCTCGTGTCCTCCTGAGGCAGCCACATGAAGGGGCTATGACCACTAAAAAGTTTTCCCAGCTGTTATTAGGCCAAGCTGTTCCTCCTCGTAATGTCTACCTGTTTTAGTTTCCTAAGGCTGCTATAACAAAAGTGCCACAAACCGGGTGACTTAAAACGACAGAAATCTATTGTTTCACAGTTCCGGAAACTAGCTGTTTGAAGTCAAGGTGCTGGCAGAGCCAGGCTCCCTCTGAGGCCTGCTGGGTCCCATCCTTCCTGGCCTCTTCCAGCTTCTGGTAGCCGCAGGCATTCCTTGGCTTGTTGCTGCACCACTCCACTCTCCACCTCCGTCTTCCCATGGCCATTTTCCCTCTGTGTCTCCGTCCACATTCCCTTCTTCCTATTGGACACCAGTCATATTGGATAAGGGTCTATCCTAACCCAATATGACCTTATCTAAAAAACTTAATTTCCAAAAAGGTCACAGTCGCAGGTACCAGGGGGTTATGTCTTCAGCATAACACATCTTTTGGCGGGACGCAATTCAGCCTGCAGTACCAGCCATGGATCTTAATTCTCCTTCAGTAGTTATACCGGACATTTTAAATCCCTTTCCCTCATCACAACCGTCTGAAGGCAATCTTACCTGAAGACACCATCTTTTTCACTGCAGTCAGTGATGAAAATGAGCTAAGTTTAAAAATGTATCAGCTGCTCTCTCCTTCAGCTGCAGTACCCGACTCCGTGCTGTCATGCCCTGGGCCCCGTCTGGGATCCAGCTTAGGAAAGCGCAGTCAGAGAAGCTGGCAGGTGGCTCACTGCCGGTCCGGTTCTCCGTGCCTCCTGGCCACCTTCTTGGAGACGGCATTACCCCCGCCCCCTACTTTCCGAAGCAGCTCTAGGAGCAGAATCCTTTTTCCTCTGTGTCCTCATTTGTACACTTGAGATAAGGACAGCACCTGTCTCACGTCCCACCTCCTCAGGTTGTTGTGAGGATTCAATGAGTTAAGAGGTGTGTAAAGCTCTGAGAACACCCTGACACCTGGGAAGCACCATGGAGTGTCTGATTTAAGTGTCTAGACCTGAGCTTGCACAAGGACGAGCAGGCCAGAGACCAAAGACCGTGAGTTTGCCCCCCAGAGCAACCTTAAACCTTCTGATCTGGAATGACCTTGAGCACCAGGGTAGCTCCAGTTTTGCCACAGTGCAGGCAGACAAGCCTCATTCATTCATAATGCCTGCTTGGCCCCTGGAGTTTGTGCCCCACCCACTCCGAATCCCCCCCCCCGCCCCCATTTTAGAGAAGAAGACCTTGAGGCTCCAGGAGGGCTAGGCCAAGGGCACAGAGTTACAGCAGAGCTGGGATGGCGTTACCAGTCCCAGGCTCTATCCCCCCCATCACCCGTTCCTCCAAGAGAGGCACATTCTACACCAGTCTTTGTGGTCTGACCCAGCTGCCCCCAAAGCTGAGTGCACATCAATAAATGACCATCTCCCAGCAGCCGAGGGGTTAAACTAGAAAGTCACCCCTTCCCACCAGCTGCCTCATTTTCCCAACCCATTATTCCCTCCAATAAAATGAGTGCAGTGACACAACAGGAAAGAAGAATAAAATCTCACACACAGCCAGCTCTGCTGCTGCTATAAATGTTCAAAAGCCCTCGGGCCCCTGGGGCATACAAACCTTTTGCAGGCCCTTTAATTTCATTCTCTCCCACAGCCTTGCAGGGTGAGACAGAAACTCACCCACTGCAAACAAGTCGCTAACCAGTCCCTCAGCTCACCTCAACCAGTTAAGAGACCAGAGACCGAAACCCTGGAAGGGAACTTCTGTTTCAACATAGCTTTATACCCCCATTAGAAACGGTCCCTTGTTAAATAACTCCAAGAAAACCCAACACAGGAAGCATGAGAGCATGACATGGATAAATCAGGGAGTGGTTATTTGTCCTACAAAAGGATCCTCACTTACGAAAGTGAACCTTTTAACATAGAAACCTTTTGTGTCTTTTAGACAACCATCTTTTCTAGTGCTTTGACAATATGGTTTAATTTGCAAAAACTTAGATCTAAAAAATTTTAGGGAAACATTTATCATATGGAGCAAAGTACAGTTATATATACACAGATACATAAGTAACCACCTTGTATAAAAATGGAAATCTGGCCTATGGGCCACAGGAAAAGGCAATTGATAAATAATTCAGTTATGTTTCTCTTTAGACTTCTAGCATTTAAAACAAGTCTTGATGGTAGGTCTTTTATATAATCTGGACTTTCATTGAAATAGTTTCTGAATTTAATTTCTTTGATGTGAGCTGTAAGCTTTTTGAAACTCAAAGCATTGTTTTTATAAAAATTAAGACATACTTTCACTTAAGGCAGAATCTCTTATTTAAACAGACCTTAGGACAGAAGTGTTGATCAATTTTGTATTATATATCTAAGCACAAAGAACATCTTCTGATAGCTCTCTGTACAGAAAGACAGAATTTATAGAGATAAAAATTACAGATACGGGGGCATGGGTGGTTCAGGGGTAGAATGCTCGCCTTCCATGGAGGAGACCCAGGTTCAAGTCCCGGACCATGCACCCCCCCCCAAAAAAAGAAAAATTACAGAAACATAAAAATACACAGAGACATATACACAGAGACTCCATATATACAGACACACAGGTGGGATTTCACAGCTGTAGGTGATTTGCCATATGGAAAGCATTTTTTTTCAAATCTTCCTCACAATTCCCTCGTGAAAAAGGGATTACAGGTGAGAGATCTGAGGTACTGCGAAGTTAAGGAGCTCACTAGAGGTAAAAGAACGAGTAAGTGGTGACACTGGAACTCAAATCTAGATTTCGTGACTGTCAGACTCATGGTATTTCTGCTTTCCAGTCTGATGAAGTGCTTGTATGCACACACACGCCAAATCTCTGTTCTGGAACTAAAAACAACATGTATTTATTAGGTCAAACCATATGAAATTGCCAATCTTTAGCTGTTTTGATCCACAGAAATGGCAGTTTCATATGATTCAACCCAATACACCTCTGAATTGTTCAGCTCTGAGCTAAGATAAGGGAGGACTCCTGATGAAAGGAAACTGACCATTTTTCCACACTAAATGAGCACCAGACAATTTTGTGGAGAAGGGCTACCAAAAGGTCATGCCTTGTGGATGGAAGAGCTTCCAGTTAGCCAGAGAAAGCCCTTTCCTTCCGTAAGCGTGCTGGGCCCCGGGCTCCTGCCAGGAAGAAGACCTGGAGCAAACTGCTTTCACACCCCCACCCCCGCCCCCCACGCCCCACCCCACGGTCCTCGGGGAGGTCTGACCTCACCATGGGAACTGGGGGCGCTTCGGGGCTGTTTCCCATGGCGGTGGGGAAGGGGTGGGAACAGAACAGCCTTATGAACACGCGTCTGTTTCTTCTCTCCCATGTTCTCTTTTAGTTTTGCTTGTTCATCACTTCTCTCCCCCCACCATGCACACGCACGCACAGGCACACGCACACGCACACATCTGGGAAGGAATGGGAGGTGGGACGTTAGTGTTTCTTCCCCTACAGAAAGGAATTGGGGCAGGGGGAGGGGGGAGAGGAGGAGGCAGAATTCAGAGGAAAATCTGTCTGGGGAAAGCCGTGGCACTGATACAGAGTGACCCATTTAAAAATGGCCCATGTGAGGCAGTGCTGTGCTCCCGGGTTTCAGGCCGACTGAGCGGCGTGTGTGTGAACACACACGCACTCAGACTTTCTCTTTCACACGCGCTTTCTGACACCAACTGTGCATCCACTTGAGGTTGCCAAAATTCAGGCAAGTACCAGGTATAGTTAGATACTGTCTGTCTGTCTTTCCCTCTCATGCTCTCTCTCTGTGTATGAAGACTCTGGTGAAAAGAAAAGGGATGGTGTTAAGAAACAGGGCAGGTGAAAATGGGAATAATAAAAAACCAGAAAGACATAGAAGAATTCAGGAACTCCAAAAAACTTCTATAACTGAGCACTCACATCTGCCAGGTGGGTAAAGGTAGTGATGGAGGAGAGAGGTAATGGCAGGATGATCCCCAAGAAAGATGCTATGTCTTTCCTGGCCATCGTTCATTCATTCATTCACCAGGATTTAGTGGGCACCATCTACCACGTGCCCATCCCTGTGCCAGGCACTGGGAAAACAGGTGAATGAAACCTGAGTGTAGCCAGGCCAGGAGGCGGATTAGGCAGGGTTAGCTAAGCACATCCAGTGACTTCTCCTCCAGCCTCCAAACTTCCTCTAAGATAAGGACTTTGGCCTCCTCTAGGACCATCAGATTAATTTAGGTTGCTCACCTTGAAGACTCTGTCTCTATTCTGAGCCCAGCCTGGCCACTTCTGTGCGGGGGAGGGAATAAAGTGAACATTTATATCGAGTTATTACTTTTCAATATATCTCCCTAATCTCAGGACATCCCATTTCACAGTTGCAGAAAAGCTAAGCCACAGTTAGGCTTAGCTAACCCTGCCTAACCTGCCTCCTGGCCTGGCTGCACTCAGGATTTATTCACCCCTTTTCCCAGTGCCTGGCACAGGGATGGGCACGTGGTGGATGGTGCCCACTAAATCCTGGTGAATGAATGAATGAACGATGTCCAGGAAAGACAGCATCTTTCTTGGGGATTGTCCTGCCATTACCTCTCTCCCCCATCACTATCTTCACACACCTGGCAGATGTGAATAGGCATAAAGAAGTTAGGGATTTGCTGCAGGCTACCTTTCAGGCAGTGAGGTGGCTGGGATTCAGGTTCAGGCCACCCGGCTCCACAGCCCAGGCTCTCAGCCACCACACGATATAGTGAGAAATGGAACGGCAGGGCCCTGCCACTGTGAGAGGCTGGTCTAAGGGGGCAGCACTTGAGTGGCTGTCAGGGGATGGGGGGTCAAGTTCTGCTTCTGCCACAAATGTGATTGCGACGTTGGACAAACCACTTAATCTCTCAGATCTTCCCTCCGGTTTGAGAATTTTGATGAGCAAATCCCTAAGGTCCCTTGACTCTGAATAATCTATGTCAGTGGACAAGAGTTTTAACACTTCTTTAAATCACTGTACGGAGAAGGGGGGAAAATAGGGACACAGGCAAATTCGTAGGATGCGCCGTGACAGGAGGAAATCGGAATTGGACGTGGAAGGGACTCACTGAACTGGGCCTACGGACGGTGAAGGGCGGCTGCAAACTCTGCTATTAGCCAGGCCTGCCGGGCGCTCCGCGGACCGGGCCGGGGAGAACGTGGACCAGGATCCAAACCCATTCTGGAGGATGACGGCCCGGGCCCAGGGACGGTGAAAGGAGCGCAAGGAAGGCATGCTGGGACCAAGCGGTGCTCACCATCACGATGTTGGCCAGATGGGCAGAGACAAGCGCATACACCCCGCCAGAGGAGCCCACGACCGGAGCAGTCATGTCAGCCACAGACACCACCAGGGACCCTGGGACAGAAAGAGAGCGAGAGGTCTCACCGATGCTGGAGTCGGCCTGCCCTGCCCCAGCCCCGGCCCTCGGACGCCGCAGCCCCAGGCGGGAGACACCAGAGCAAGAGAACCCAACTATCCCTCCCTCCACCCCATCCTGGAGCTCGTGGAGGATTAATTTAGCGCGGAAGGGACCATTCGATTTGAACTTCTCATTCTGCATTTGAAAAATGAAGATTCCAAGAAGCCGGAAGGGAAGAGACTTGGCGAAGAAGCACGAGGACCAGGACCCACCCACCCCCGCCTCTCCACCCAACCTGTTCTGAGGCCGAGTGACCGCGGGCCCGGAGCGACCGTGAGAACAGCAGCGACAGGCGTTGTAGAGACAGCTGCCACGAAAGGCGCCGAGGCTCAGACAATGGACGAAGCATTTTACATAAGTTATCCCCCTTTAATCCTTCAGACAAGTCTCTAAGGCAGGTACTAGTCGCCTCCTTGCACAGATAAGGGCACTGTCCCCAGAGTCACCTGGCCAGAAGAACTCAAACCAGGGTGTGAGTCCAGGGTTACCTAACACAAAACCCATGGTCCTGGCCTATAAAGCAACTATCCCCCAAATAGGCACAAAGGTAGCCTCCATCCTCTGCCATCTCTCTCTCCAACAGCATCTAGAGACCTGCGAAGCATCATCCCCAACCTTCTTTCAGTCCAGTTAGATTACAAAAGGCCAGCAGGATCCCCCATGTGGGGGCTTCTTTAGAGGAAAAATGTCCTTGAAAAGTCACAAGGAAGAGAGAGATATGATGTCACATCCTCTGGGGGAAAGGAAGGGTAGACGAGTCCCCACCTGGGAGATGACAAACTTTTGCCCTGGGAGGGAAGCTGGACAAAGAGGAGATGGGAAATTTATTGTTCTGGTCTCATTTAAGTGTGATCAATGGTTTGGCTGCCAGGGAAAGACATGGGAGACTAAAAATAACTCAGAGGTAGAGCCCAGGGCTCAGAGGAAGAGAGGTGGCTGGCCAGGGTGAGTGTGCAGAAATCACCCTGGAAAATGCCCGCAGGCTCATGAGCCAATTAGTCATTGCCTGGGTGGGGAGAGGAGGGACCAGTGGAAGGCCAGAGTCTGCAGGTTCTACAGGAGTGGAGGATTCACCACCTGGGAGGACTCATCAGCCCCGGAATGAGAGCACCTGACAGCCCTGGCCCGGGCGAGCCTTCCGCATCCCCCATCTTGTGCCTTCTCCTCTGACCTCTCTCAAGGTTCACTAAGATCCTGCAAGGAAGAGAACCCCACGAGGACCCTTGGTCTCATGGGGGAACGTCGTCTTTCAGAAAAAAACAAAACTGTTATGATCTGAGAACTCTAAAGTCCTCCCCTCCCAGGGCAACCATAAATCTTCCTTCCCCCCTTTCATGCCTTCCCTCTGGCTTTAATTAGGTATTGATCTATTGTCAGATAACTTTCTCTTTTTTCACTCCCTAGCCACAGGGTCAGCCATATATAACAGAAGAAAAAAAAATCCCAGGGTGGCAAACAAACACGCACTGGGGCCGGCATGACAAAGGATTCCCACGCTCTCCTGTCTAAGAACGCTGCATTGCAGAGCGGCATGGTGGAGGGCTGGCTGCCCAAGCCACTCCTCATTAATTACCATTCGGACAGAAGAAGCTGCAGCCTCCCTGGGCTGGCCTCTTTCCTTGGCACAACTCCCTACAAAGCAGCCCAAATTCTGCCTCCTTGTCCTCCCCCCGGAGCCGAGGCAGAGGCGGCAGGGCAGCCCCAGGCAGGAAAGGGCTCCTGCACTTGCTGACCTTTCCCTCACCCTCCCCGGGGTTGAGAGTCCTGACCCCAGGGCCAGGGGTCAGTTTGTGATTGCGGCAGGAGTATCGAATGAGGACGTGGCTAGCTAGTGACATGACTTGGGAACAGCCCCTGAATTCTTTGGGCTTCAGCTGTCACATCTGTGAAAGGAGGAGGTCTTAGGCTTTCCAACTTTTGAGCAGCAAAAGCTTCTTTCAAAGGAAGCTTCCAACCCATGGAGCAAAGCACAGTGCAGCCATTCTGGGGTTGGGGAGCAAAGTCTGCTACCCACTAGAGAGTACATCAGGGAATCCCTCCAGATTAGAAATTAGGTCTCAGCCTAAAATCCACATTCCAAGGCTTAGATCTTAAAAGCTCAAAGGTGATGACCTGAACCCATCTGCCCTCCTTTTGTGGTGCAAAAACTTTCCTCAAATTACTGCAGATTAATCCCCAACTAGAGGAAAGAGAAATAAAATACAAACACAGGAATGTATGTTTAAAATATATAGTAATAAAAAGACCCACCTGAGGCCATCCCAGGGCAAAAAATATGAACTAGACAGGATTTCTTTACAAGCTGTTATGAACCTAAGAGACAGTTCCATGAGGCCAGTGTGAACGCTTGAATGTAGTGAGGGCAGAGGACAGGGAGAGAACATCAGAATGTCAAGTCAGAGTGACAGAACACTCCTCTGTTCAGAGTAGGGCAAGGGGCCGTTCTAGTCAGGGCTATGAATCCCACCACTACCATCCCCCTAAAAATACTGAGTCCATGCCCGTGTGCAAATAAACTGGTGACTTTGCCATTGCACACACTATGGGAATTTTAGTTTGGAAAATTTTAAAGCAAGTGTTCTCTAACATCTTCCTTGTCTGTTAAAAAAAATTCATATAAAAATATGCAGAACATCCAACTTTAAGCAATGTCACTTTATTTATTTGTGTATCCTTTAATTTATTCTACAAATATGTACTGCCTTTCAGTACATATTTGACTCTGAGCTAGGCTGCTCTGAGGATGTACATGTGACTTGCAATCTAAGTTCTTGGTGATGCACTTAAGATACCAGCTCTTAAAGTACTTGAATTGTTAGCCATACAATTGTCAGCCTTAAGTGAGTTACTCATTGGACTCAGTGTCAATTAAAAGCTTAGGATTTAGGAGTAGACATGGAAAGCGTTTTCACCCCAGTTCTACTGCTTCTTAGCTGGGCAAAGAGAGAAGGTTGCTGAACCTCTCTGAGCAAGCTGTAAAATGGGGGTGACAGCCCTCACCTCCTAGGACTGTTGTGACGGATAGCAGAGATGGTATACATCAAGCCCTTAAATGCCTGGAGCACCATACGTGCTCAGCAAAGATGAACTATTGTTTTTATTAAGTGCGATGGCCTTAACATTTGGAACACTTTTCTTGGACAGGGCCAGATATCTATTAAAACCACTGTTGGCTTCTGACAATAAATTATCTGCACAAACGAAAAGACCTCCTCCCTTTTGGTTCTCCTAACACTATGGCTGTGGTTCAGAACACAGCCTGGGTTTGCATCCCAGCACCACCACTTATCAGCTACTCATTCTTAGGCCTTGGTTTCTGTTCCCGTAGCAGGTGAGAGTAGCAGCATCTGCCTCGTAGGCTGGTTGTGAGGGTTACACACAGCCTGTACACGGAAGGCGCGTGATAAATACGGGCCGTCCAGTCAGGGTCTGCCCGTCTATAAATGGGCCTCTGCTCTAAGAGGGGCACACATGGAGTGGAGAGGGAAGTGGGGGTGGACAGTTTGGCCAGATCAATCACGCCAATCACGCCAATCAATGACATGATCTGTTGTGTTCCGAGTGCCCTCGGGTCTGGCTCAGTGGTTAAGACAGAACAGTGCCCGGCGTTCACATGGCAGTCCTCCCCGACACGCACACTGAGCTGATGAACCCCGCTTCCGTTTGCGCCCCTACAGGCCCTCCCTGCCCTGCACAGGTATCACTGGAACGTGCGCCTCCTGTACCACCTTCCCACTGAGTTTCACCTCATTTTGGTGAGGTCTGACTCACTTTGAATTTTATTTCTGTCTTCCAGGTTATTGGCAAGCCCATCTAATTGAATATTAGCTGCAAGTGTTACGAGCGTCTTCCAGTTCCTCGCCATTTAACATCTGGGTCTCCGGTATCTAGGTATGGAAAATGTTGCTATAAATCCCCAGATGTCAGGATTATGAGGCTGTGGGGGCGGATGAGCAAGTCGGGCACACAGATGCGCAGCGGGCCTTCCTTCAAGGGCACGGGAGGTGCCGGATTCTGGGAGAGGCTCCCGTGGGTGCTGTCCAAGGTGGCTCAAGTTTTTACCCTCAGCACACAAAGGAGCCAAAGAGGCGGTGGTGCGTGTGTCTCCTGGGCCCGGGTCGCGAATCCGCAGGCCAGCTTCGCGGGGGCGGCACTCTCCCGTGGGACCCTCACCTCTCCAATTGCTGAAGCCACCTCAGTGACTCCCTGCCTGCCTATTATTTACAAGGCCGAGGCTGCCCCACTCTGCCGATGACAACTTTAACGCCACTCAAAAAGGATTAAGATCTTACTTAAACATACACACAAAGCTCCCTTGGGCACAGCTGTCAAGCTGAAGAGCTGAGGCGGCAAACCTTGTTAAAAAAAAAAAAGCTAGCAATAAAGTTGGAAACATCACACGAGTGATCCCTGTGTTCAGAAGCCCGGTTGGTGCTGACTTTTCCTGCAGAGAGCTGCTCTGTTCTACCCCACTCACCTCCCACTGGAGAGGGGCTCGCTGGAGCCACACTGGGCACCGGGGCCACCATCCATGAAGGCATGGCCACCTGCCAGAGCCACATGTGTGCCACATCAGCAGGAGGCCCGGGCTCCTCCGGATGGGGTGACGCTCACCTGACTTTCTCCTGTCTGCGGTGACTCACCAAGGGGACAGCAGCCAGCCCGAGCAGAGGCAAGATCCCCCCTTAAGGTACAGGGGTGCTGCCCCGGCCAGAGGCACGCCTGGCTCCACATATCCTTAGGGAGCTCACACTACGCCACTTGCAGTTTACACAGCACCGTCACTCACGCGGGCGGCTTGTCCACCCTCCCAGCAATCCTGGCAGCCTCACCATTTCCCTCTTAAAGCTTAATGGGGTCAAGAGAGGTTAATGAATCTCCCCCAGCTCACACAGCTACAACATGGCTGCATGGAGACCTGAATGTTGGTTAGTGGGTGTGTTCCAAGTCCCGGGATCGCTTCCCTTTGCCATCATCTACTTCCCTTTCTAGGTGGCAGCCCGTTTCAGCTCCCTTTCCAGTCTCCGGGGAGGTGGGTGAATTACCTCGAGGACAACTCTTATAGCCAGGAGCCTTTGGGATAAGTGTCCTGTGCGTCCCCAGGAAGCTCAGGGCTTACCCAATCTCTCGGGGCCTCCCGGCCCGCCCTGTGGAGGTTTACCCCTATAGACATGGGGCCCAGCTGCCCACCTGCCACAACGCCAGCCACATAGACAAGCCCGATGCGGGTGGCTCCATGCACCATCTCCAGGGGCACCCCTACCAGCAGCTGCAGCACCACGTTGAGTCCCAGGTGTTCCACCCTGTGACAGAGAGACCACATTCATTCATCTATAGTCATCCATTCACTCAACAGACACTGTACGCCAAGCAGGCTGAGGATGTAGCAGGCCACAAGACTCCATCCCTGTCTTTGAGGAACTCACGGTCTGCTGGAGGGAGGAACAGGGGCCCAGAAACAGGCAGCTGTGATGGAGAGGGAGCTCTTGGACAGAGCCTCCTGTCCGCACCTCCTCTGCCAGCTGGGACAGGAACGCACAGGCAGGGCCTGGGCAGTGAGTGGAAGGGTCAGCACTGTCCACAGTGAGAGGAGACAGCCACGGTCAAGACCCAGGAACTGCAGCAGCCGACACGAGAAGCTGAGGCTCCAGGAGGGGTATGACTGAGTCCAGGTCCTATGGTTGGCCAGTGGCCAGGTCTCCAATCTGCCTGCCCTGCTCCTTTCACCAGGCCACACAACTGATATTTAGAGAGATGCTCTGAGCACATTAAAGATGTCTTCTGTAACTTCATAACTCACGGCTATCCCTTAACTTCTCCATCCTGAAGTGAGAAGAGCCTGTTCTGCCCCCAAATTCTCAGGACTGGGATAGTGGACCCCAGTTTCGTTACCCTGTGACTGCCTTCCTTTTCATATCATTACAGACCTGTGAGCAGATCTTGCTAAATGCGTGGGGTGCAAGTGTCACCAGAAAAGACGGCAACACTCCAAGTTTACAAAGCACGTTAGCATCCTTTATCTCATTTAAACTGAGCTTACAGCGGGGTGGCTTCCTAAGCTGGTTTAAGTTGTGGGACAACAGAACAGGGACTAAGGGGCTGGGCGCTGGTCCGGTACCCCTCCCTGCCCCTGGTTTGCAGGCCCTGCTCTGGGAGAGCCAAACTGCATGCCCAGAATCCTCCACCCTCCTCCGACTGTGCCAGCTGAATGATTCTGATTCCATGGATATTAGAAGCGTCAGAAAAATTCACTGGAAAGGAGCTGGGTGATGGCATTGGATTCTATGAGGAACCTCAGAGGTTTTCTGGTCCCATCCGCTTGTTCTATAGCCTCAGAACCTGAGAGTAGAGGAGGCCAGGTGAGGAGAGCCCAGGGCTCCCGCCTCCCAGTTCTGAGCTCTTCTCCCCCACAGTGGTTTCTGGATTCCCATGCCCAGAGTGTGTCTCAGAATAAGAGGTCACATTTTTGTGTCAGCCCTCCCTAGATGTTGGCCAGCTGTGCCCATCTCCTGCCCACTTTATTGCACCAGACAAGAGCCCCTCCCTCAAACTCCACGGACCTGGAGAATCTCCCCGAGGTCCTCCCCGTTATGGACCGCCCATAGGAGCAACGGTGAGAGGAAGGACTAACGTCACCATCTGTGCCTTATCCACTCTCCAGCTTTTAGCTCCAGGAGGCAGAGAATGGAGCAAGGAGGCTTTAGGCATCATCCTTCCCCACCCTGATGGGTCAGGGGTCAAGGGCAGGTCTGGAAGTAAGGCAGGCAGCCCCACCCCATGCACAGCCACAGTCCTGAGCAGCCTGGGCAGAGAAGCCCCCAGTTTCTGCTGCCTCCAGCATCATGGTTCATGAGGAGACCGAGGAGTGACATACCTCCTCCACTCTGCTCCTTAGGCCCATGAGCTCAAAGCCTGGGACACACCAGGCAAGGTAAACAGCCCGTACTGTCTCCTTGGGCCCAGATGGTAGACATTCATTGGCAACCACAGAGAGGTCTCCTCATCCCAAAGCACCTTCTCCAGCAGATGCAGCCAATTAAGGGTTGGCTCTTAGGCCAACTTTGGAGGCTCATCTGGGAGGGAGCCTCAGTGTAGGGCTCGCTCTTGGCCACTATGAACATTTTCTGCTGAGGAATGGGCATGCTGGAGACACTGGAGTTCTGTTTCCCATTTCCACCCCCAGGGCCTTTCCTAGACTAACAGGGAATTCATTCACTTCTCTAGACCTGCTGCAGAAGACCTACGGAGGCCTGGTGTCCTGGGATACTGCTTTTCCAACTCAGCATCTCTACTACATAAAAATGGTCTCCAGCCAAGGGGCTGCTCTTTAAGGAGAGTGAACCTGGGTGATCACCCAGCCAGCTGGTGAATCCTTATAATGGAAATGAGGTAGGAAACACCAGTGAGAACTTGTTGTGTTCCAACCCCTAAAGAGCCTACAGTGTTCTGCAAAGAGAAACTGTAAGTATTCCTAGAGTTCCTCAGAGGACCCTCACCACATGTGGAAACCACCTTGGAGGAAGGTCATTTCAACAAATCGATCCTTTATTTCTTGGGGGCACTCGTCACACAGTTTATGGACAATGAATTTGGTAGCTGACCACATTTTCCTCTTTGCTTTAGTCACTAGGAAGCTCAGAACAAACTTTTGCAACATACATCTAATAAAAATCACATGCTGTGTATGTATGTACCAATCTTGCTGCATTTTCCTCCCCATATTTAACCTTCTCCCAGATGCTCTCAATAATTTGTATATTTTGGTACTGAATAAGTTTCAAAAAGCCACATCAAAACCTGTGCCTCAGTAGATACGAATAAACTAAAAAACTGTATTTCACTCTGTGTTATCTGGACACTTATTTTTCTGTAGGGGCTCTTGATACACAAGAAAAAAAAAAGTACTCACCCTGCATGCATGAAAATGTATGTCAGGTAGCGCCAAGCCTGGGCTCGGAGCTGCGGGTGGTAAACCAGGGAATTCTTCAGGTAACGTGGATGGGTTACCTGCAGTACAAACTGATCCAGGGATACCCCATTATAGAGGAAAAACGCAACCTGGATGAAAGTACAGAATAAGGGGCGTGTTACTAGGTGTGACACTGCCCAGGCACCACCCCTTGTGCTTACTAGAGGAAGCTGTCACCATCTGTCCTTTCCAGAGAATGAGGGACGCCCCCACGGCAGTGCCCAACCGAGCTTTCACCCACCCGCTGCCTTATTTCTGGCTCACTATTAAATGTTCTCATGACGGTCACGTGGTCTTTTGGGGCCACTTCCTTGATGCTAGGCACGAAGAGCTGGGAGGGTACAGCTCCCTCACCTTTCTGCAGGAACGACTCCCTCATCCTCTTGGGGGATATGGCATTCCATATAAGTAGAGTTTGCAAATGACTGTAGATACTTGTTTAAGGCATAAAAAAGTATTTATTTTAACTATTTTTTTGCATTTGTCTCACATGTATCATGCATGCCCCTATATTCTTAATCAGGGTATTTGTATAATAACCTGTCTCAGGTATTGATCTGGCCTATGAGTGTGATCCTCTCCAGCAATCAAGGTATATGGGGTTTTGCTCCTACCCTAAATGACCCCAAAGACTTAGGTCTGCTTTTTTTTTTCGCACGGGCAGGCACCATGAAATGAACCTGGGTCTCTGGCATGGCAGGTGAGAACTCTGCCTGGTGAGCCACCGTGGCCCGCCCTTAGGTCTGCTTTTCCTTCCCCTTACTGTCAGCTGCAACTTCTGGTTGCATGTTGGTAGTGGACCCCTTCTAGTAGCTTGCCCTATGCCACTTAAATCTACAATTATGGAATGAAAAAACCAGGTCATCAGAACTTGTACGTAAGGCAAAAGCCTTGGGCTTTAGTACAAGGCTTCGAAATAGTTATTTCAGCTATTTGAGCATTTTTCCATTTCTTCTAGATGGGTGGTTTGAGTTTACATTGCTGAGATTTTCAGAAATTTGAAAGCACTCTGGAAATGGACCACCTGGACACAGCTGCCTCCTCCAAATAACTTTGGGCAAATTACTTGAATTCTCTGGCCCTCAGTTTCCTCATCTGGAGATGGGGATACCAATACCAACACTTCCAGGGCTTTCATGAGGTTTACAAGTGACAAAGTACACAAAGAGCCAGCCCCATGCGCAGCACGTGCTCAGCTATAATTAGTGGCAGTCTAAAACCTCCCTGTGCTAAGCCTGGGAAAGGTTTAGGCCCCCTGGAGGCCGCACCCCCTGGGCTCTCTGGGGAGCTGTTCTGTCCATCCAATACCAGGCAGGTGGCCTGGCAGCAAACACAGCTTCCATAGCATCTCGTTATTTTGGTCCTCAAATAGAAGTTAATAAATAGATCAACACAGTAAGTCCTTTAAGACGAATCCAAGAATATCTCAGAAAACCACAGCTTCAACATGTGCTTGGATGAAGCCATAACAACAAACAGAGGAGCTCTGGCCCACAGATAAAATATTCTGATAACCAAAAAAAGAAGAAGGGCGCCATGGAGCTTAACCATCCTGCCGTCTGATCAGGCAGGAACTTTATAAGAATATATGCAGAGGCGGTAATTGGGCCCGTGGCTCTGGAAGAGAAACAGGAGATTATAAACCATCAAAGGAGAGTCAAACATCCACTCAGGAGTTGGGGCGCTGGGACAGTGGTGCTTGGGCTTCAGGCGCTTGGGTGGAACAGCTAAAAGCATTCAGAGCTCATCACGTGCGGGCACCAGTTCAGATAGGGGTGCCTTTGGATTTGGTTGCATAAACAGGAGACTTTTTATATAACAGGCACAGATGACTCCCTAAGGGGAGCCTGTTCTCTAAACTTTATATAAGCTCATATGTACCTGTTCATTAAGCACTTAAATACTTCTTCTCATAGGTGTTTGTGGGATGCTTTTGTGCTCAGAAAGCACCAACGGCCATTCTCTCAGTCTCAATAAGGAAGGGGAGGGCAGGTCTGTTATTCCCAGTTAAAGGTGGGAAAATGGCGAGTGACTTGTCCACAGTTATCCACCCAGGGAAGAACTAAAATAAATAAGTTTCAATGCACTAGCCTGGCTAAATCCTGCAAATCGATGAACTTACTACATTGTTTTGGTTTCTGCTATTTGGGTGGGGATTTTGCTGCATTGAATACTGTTTGAAGTAACAATCATCTCTGGAATATCTTTTTGTGGCCCAGGGATTAGAACAATGTATTCACCGTGGCCTGCCTTGGGACGGCCACTGCTAGTCGGCCCTCAACCTACTCCCATCAGCGGAGAGAACCGCCCCCCGCCGCCTCGATCACAGACACTCTCTCTGCTCCTCGCCCCACGCGCCCCTCCCCCGAGGCCGCGCAGCCCCTTCCCCGCCGCGCCCTTGCCTCCAGCAGTGTGACCGTGATCATGAACCAGGGCGGGGGGCAGCAGGTGTAGCTGTCATAGTACCACTTGCGGTCAATCTCTCGGGGCAGGGTCTCGTAGGCCACGTGGCGGATCAGTCGCTGCGAGAGGTTGAGCCCCTTTTCCTCCAGCAGGGCCTTGCTGCAGAGCCTGCGGTTCCCCTGCAGGATGGCCTGGCGGAAGCTGTTGGACCGCTTGTTGCTCATCTATTCAGGAAACCGGGTGGGGGAGAGAACCACAGCCAGGATGTCAGCCAGCAGCAGCTCGAGCCAGGCCTAATCCCACCTTTCTTTTTCTTCTATAATACATAATAAGAAGGAGCATTCACTGAGATCTTATTATGTGTCAGAGGTTATTCTGGCACTTCCCATGTTTTGGCTCATTTGATACAATTAGTCTACCTATTGGATACGGGCTATGAATATCCCCATTCTGCCCAATGAGGAAATCGAGGCGCAGAATTTTAGTAACCCATCAGGTTCAAACCTAGTAAGGCTCGAGAGCCTGTATTCTTATTCACCATACTTTTCTTCCACCCACCCATCCATCACCCATCCATCACAACTTATTGAGGGTTAAGCACATTGCCAGACACAGGTAATATGGTATTGCTCAAGACAGTTAAGTTACCAGCAATCGCAGTTCAGAATGATGCCTGTTCTGGGAGCACAGAGGAGGAAGACCAACCCTATTCCTCAGTGATCAGGGAGGGCTTCCCAGAGGAGGTGATATCTGAGTGAGAACTAAAGGATAAGTGGAGTTAGCGACCTCCTCCACTAGCTTGGAAAGGGGTGGGCAGCCCTGGTTTAGCTGCAATCCTTTGCTAGATGGACAAGATTGCAAAGAAAAGAAATCAGCATTGGACCAGGAGATCTGGGGTCCAGTCCTGGGCTTCTACTACACAACTAGGTGATGTTGGGCAATGCACCTCCCTAGGCCTCCGTTTCTTCATCTTCTAAAACGCTGGTCTAGATTGGTCTCTACTCTCCTTTCTAGCTTAAATCAGGATTCTCACCTGCTTTGTGCCACAAACCAGCACATGTCCCCAAACACCCTGAGCTTCACGGGTCATGAAGGTCCCGGAGCTCCGGCAGGCCAGCTCCTTCATCCCTGCCTTAGCCCAAGCCTTGAAGAGTCTCCAGAGGAAACACACACCCCTCTTTCCAGAGCCAGGAAATTCAGTCAGTGAGTCTGGGCCCCTCCACCACCCACACTGAGCCACAGTGGCTTACCCCCTGCCCCTCTTGGAGGCTGGAGCTCCAGAAGTCATGGCCAAAGGTGGAGAGTCTAACTCCTGGAGTGGGGGACACCTAAATTTTAACAGAGTATGAACCTGGGCTGTCTGCTTCAATAGTATGGCCGTCAAGTCTGAAACATGGACAAATAAATGATGAATGGTTTACTGTGCCTTACATACATGGCCAAATGATGTTGTCTCTGTTTTCAGACTTTTGTGTCATCTTATGGGATAAAAGCTGCTAACTCTCCTCTCGGGAGGAGAAAGGAGTTAGGGGAGTTGGGAAGTATTTGGGTAAGTGTTGAAGAGAGCCTCCCACCCCTTCTCTCTGTGCTTTCCCCACACCAACCAGCATTTCCCAGGAGGCTGCAGAGTTGCAGCAGGGCTTTCTGAGCCTCCCGCTTCTCTCTGGAAGTTGAGGACAAATGAAAGTTTTTTTTAGGGCTCCAAGGGTAAAGGGGACCCAGAGCGGGGAGACCTGTGCCCAGTACCACAGGTGAGAGGCCGCCAGCACCTGTGGAAGGTCACCACCCCCCCCGGGGTGCCTTCGCGGAACCCGGAAACTTTGGCCCGCCTGGGGACTGGTCAGACCATCAGGGCATCTGCAGAACCCGAAAACCGGCCCTGCCCTCAACTGCCAGAAGCTGCTCGGACACATCCTCGGGAGAGCTCCGCTCCTTCACCCAGCGGTCGGCCTGCCTCGCTGGCTTCAGACATCTGGGCCCCCTTCACCTCCTACCCACCCTCCACGGCCACACTCTAGCCCCTTCCGATGGAGGTGTGTCCTAAAGACACAGCTCTCCCAATCAGAGACCCCACTGGGCTGAGCAGGTGGCCGCTGCACGGGAGCTGGGGTGGGGACTGTGAGAGGCCGTGAAGACCTGTGGTGGGGAACAGCAGGAGATGGGAGAAAAGGTGTGTGCACACACACGGTCACCGTTCGCCCCTGTCCCCGAGGTGCCTAGGATGGTTCAGGGCGCAACAGGAACCACGTGGCAATCATGGTCTCGGGCCTCGCAGAGCTCACAAGCGGAGAGAGATGGGGAAACAGCAGCAAAGAAAGGCGCCTCGCATTTATTTGGTGGGTAGTATTATCCCCACCCAATAAAGGTGAGGAATGACGTTTGGAGAGGGTGAGCGATTTTCCCCATGGATCCTGAAGTAGTAAATCACAGGGTCACAATTCAAATCCAGATCTGCCTGATTCCAGAGTCCGTGCTGGCCCCCATGGCTCCTTTGTGCCTCTTCTTCCAGGGTTGCACCCATGCTAGGCCTGGGTGAGCAAAGTCCAGGTCAGATTTTTTCTCTACCCATCCCTCAGTCAGGCACCCTTATACTGTATAATGCTGCACACCCATACATGACACCCCTGGCCATACAGCTGGAATGCAGTGCGGTGTCGCTAAAAGAGGGGCGCTGGGTAAGGGGGATCTGTTACTGCTGGACTGGGGCAGGCAAGGGTGCACAAAGGAAGCAGAGGAGTTTACCTGGTAGAAGAACATTAAGAGACAATAAAAACTTTCAGTACTTCATCTTATTTAATTCTTGCAGCAACCCTGAAGAGGGTATTCTTTAGCCTCATTTTATAAGTGGGAACTCAGTTCCGAGGGTCTTAGCCCGGAAATGGCAAAGGTGGAGTGGGACCAGAACCAGTCTCGGAGCTTTCTACCCTACCCAGGGCTTCCCCACTTCTTGGTCCCCATCTCCAGGACAGCCCGGCTCACACGAACCCAGGCATGGCTGTCTACCCCATCTGAGAACTTTAAGAGAGAAATGTCAACAGTGCGCCCATCAATAATACGTAACGTGCTGTCAGGTGTTTACACAGAGCACCCCACTGAGCCTGGCTGCAGAGAAGCATCTCACAGGCACAGCCACGCCCTCGCTCTGCCCTGAGACCAGCAAAGACACCTAGCTCCAGCCACACGCTGCTGCTGGGGCTGCCGAAGGCCCTGTGCAGGCTCCACCCCACGGCCTAGTGCCCGGGGCCACTGCCAGGCTCCAGCTCACAGAGCTCACCTCCACGGCCCGACCCACACATCCCTGTGACCCCAACTGAACGCTCAGCTCAGCTCTGCCCATCGGCCCAGGCCTGCCCACCCCAGTACCCCACAAGTCTCCTCCCAGCATCAGATCATCTGCCCCAAAAAGGTCCATAACCTCTCCCAGCAATCGTGCTAACCCCTGAGCAAAGGCACCCCCCCCCCCAGCCAAGAAGATATTAAAACCAGGAGATATGAGATTTCACATGGCATCATACAGGAGTGGTATGGGCTGCCCCACCACAGATGTCTTTGAATCCTAAAAGCCTAGGGAACTTCACACAAGTCATTTCCCTCCCCCACCTCCATTTGTGATACTCAGAGTGGCAACTGTATCCATTTCACCAATTGGGAAACTGAGTGACTATTACTGGCCTTGTATTAATCTTTTTAATTCATACTACTTCTACTGATATCCCATCCACTCCACGGTTTGTAAAATGCTGCCTCCTTAACCCCATTGAATCTCACTCCAATTCTACCACAATAGCCACTGTGACAGCATGGCAGTAATCTCCGAGGAGGAGGAAGTCCCCACTCAGACACTAAGCCACTGGGTGGAATTTGTGGGCCTCCCATCTGCAACCCCTCTGATAGCCAGGACATGCCAGCAGATCTGATGAGCTCTGGCCTCCAGTCATGTGTCCCATCACTCCAGGGACTTCTGGCTCTACCCTCCTAGCCTCCACTCCCCATCCCATTCTCCTGCCAACAATATCCTCCCCAATCCCAGCCCTTCAGTTTGGTGGGACTGACCCTACTCCCAGCTCTGGCAGTGGGTACTAATAGGCTTGAGTCAATCAATACATACCACTTGACCCAATCCAGGCCAATGGGAGGGAGGAACCCCAGACCTCATGGGCAAGAAGCCTCAGGGTGCAAAGGCTGGAACAGCTGCAGCCACTTTGCTACCACAAGGGAAGGGGTCTAGAATTGCCAGGGGCTGCTTTCAGGATAGGCTGACATTGCAGAAGGAAGTCTGAGAGACAAAGAGAAACTGGCCCATTGCTGGCATCCTTTCACTTGCTGAAGCCTGGACTTTTTTCAATGCTGTGGGCCAACAAGTATCTTTAATTAAGCTACAAACCCATACAGGCCCCTCCCAGCCCAGAGCACTCACCAGGTTGACAAAATCCTGGTAGCAGATCTGTCCATCTGCATGGCTGTCGGCGAGAGCCAGGAGTACCTCCCTTTTGTGTGGGTCCAGCTTGGAGCTGTGGCTCTCCAGGAGGCTCCGGAACTTGCCTGTGCTGATGTAGCCCGTGTTCCCGGGGTCACACTGGGGGAGAAGTGCAGACAGCAACAGGGTGAGCGGGGGCACCACCCTCCTCTCAGCACAGATGTAGGTGCTCAATCTCTACCACCACCGCTCCCCAGCTCCTGTCCCCAGCCCTGGGCCAACAGAGGCCCAGGCAGTTCCTAGGATGTCTTCAAGCCCCCCCTGGATAACCACTGAACATCCCAGAAGACCCTGCAGACTTTTGAGATCGTCCAATGCAACTGGGAGAGGAAAGTGTGGGAGAGGAAAGTGAGGTGCTGAGAGAGGATCAATTCCTTCCCCTCAACCCTTACGCCTGGTCCTGGACAGAAGGAAAAGCAGGAGTAAGAAGATGGTGAGTGGAGAAAGACCAGGAGCTTCTGGGACCTGGAAAAAGGGGAGAGGACAGAAAGAGAAAGAAGTCTCAGCAGAAAGCCCTCCGGGGTGACAGGTAAAGAGGAAGAAGGCTGGGCCACAGAGACCCCAATGGGAATGCTGGAGAGTCCCAGGGAGCAGGAAACAACCTTGAAAGACCTTCAGCATCTGGCAGCTGGCCCCTCTGTCACCCCCGCCTGGCACACACAGCCCATGCACAATGGACTCTACAGGGCCCCCCAGCCCCCAAGACACCGTGCTCTCTGATCCCCTGTGGCTCGGCACACACAGCGCCCTGTGCCCAGAGCTCCGTTCCTTCCCTGCCTCCCTGGGAAACTCTTCCTCATTCTCCCGACCACTCGGATGTCATTTCTCAGGGCTGGGAAACTCTTCCTCATTCTCCCGACCACTCGGATGTCATTTCTCAGGGCAGGCTCCCTCAGATGTGGTCAGTTCCCACTGACCCCCTGCACTGTAACAAACCTCTGCCCCTTCACTCCTCCGTCCCCAGTCCCCATGTTGTCCGCGGCCACCTCCCGGGACTGCGGGTTCCTTGAAGGCTGGCCTCCCAGCTTATATCTGGGGCTCAACACAGAGCCGGGCACCCAGGGAAGATGTGCTAGATGCTGAAGAGAGAGTGCATGTTCCAAGGGACAGATAGGTTCTCCTTTCCTACAGAAAGGCTCAATGGTTTAGAATGACAAGATTTTATTCATCTTTCCTGGAGCAAACCGTGGCTCTCCGGCCCTCTTCCGTAGCCCCTCCCCAAGCCCACCCAGCGCCCCTCCTCTCACACACACCCTGTAGGAAAGTATCAGTAGCCGCCTCAGCCCGGGGTAGGAAGCCCAGTGGCCCTGCACGTGCCGGGAGCAGGAACACCAAGGGTTTCCCTTTTCACAAGGCTTTAATGAATCTTTATTTAGATTTTAGAAGACAACAGACTTTGGGAAGGAAGAGAATGGGGAGCAATTGCTAAACGGGTACAGAGTCTCCTTTCGGGCTGATGAGAATGTTTAGGAACTAGACAGAAGTGGTGGCCGCACAACACTATGGATACAACAAGTGCCTTGGGGTTGTATTCTTTACAATGGGGAATTTTAAGTTATGTGAATTTCACCTCCATAAAAATCAAAAAAAAAAAAAAAAAGTTAAAAACAAAATGAAACCCTGACCTCAGGGATGACCTCATGTGCCCCTGAGTTTTCTCTCAGAGTCCGAAGACCAAGCCCATGTCTCCCCCTTTTATAAATAAGGTCGACGAAGACTATTTTAGGAAAACGATTCTGCGTGTGGCATTTCCACCATCCAGGAGAAAGAGCCAGAGTCACAAGGTCCAGGCAGCTCCAAATCTCCCCATCACGCAACAGGAAAGGACATCTCCCATGAGGTCTGCTTTAAAATATGCATATCTCCTCCCCCAAATACCAGGTTTTAGGGGTGACAGCATCTCAGTTCACATCATCAAATATTTCAGGAAATTCACTCACCCCTTGTTCCATGAAGGTCTGAAAGAATAATGACATCTAGTATTCGCTGATTGTTTTCTTGGGGCCAGATACTGTTCTAAGCACTTTACGCATTTAATTTCTGTGAACTTCCACAACAGTCTTATGAAATAGGTCCTATTATTACCTCCATATTACAGATGAGAAAATGGGGGCATGGAAAAGTGAGCACAGAGAGGCTAAGTAACTTGCCCAGCCAAGCCGCAGAGCCAGGATTTGCACCCCCACGCCCCCACTGCCATCCACCAGCAGCTTGGCCCTGCCTCTAAACCACTGCTGGGCACCTCTGACCTTTGGCCTCCAGGGACTGCTCTGCTGCTCAGAGGTAAAATTCAGGGACCTGAGAGGTGAGTGACCCGGGAGAAGCAAAGGCTCTAGGGGTTTCCTAGCCCCAACGCAAACCCGTTTGTAAAGCAGGAAAGATGCCCAAACTTCAGTCAGATGAGGAAATTGAAGCCTCGAGAGGGAAAGCGGCACTGGCAGGCAGGGGGAGTCTCCTTCCTTGGTGCTCGAGACCCCTTCCACCCTGAGTCTCTCCAGCCCCCACTCCCCTCAGGCCGGAAACCTCTGCTCCATCCCAGGAACTCACTATCGTGGGACCAGGTAAGGGCTGAGACGCAGCCCTGAAGTCCTGGGAAGACCCCCATGAGCCCTACAGCGGGGAGCAGGCTGGGATGGACAGTGGCCTGCCCCACGGCATAGAGGGGTTTGGCTCGGGAGGCGGGGGCTGAGTGGTCCTGTATGTGCTGGGAGCAGGGACGCCAATCCTCTCCCAGGGGCCGTCCTGGAGACTTAGGAGGGAGGCTGAAGGCGGGGGCAATGCCCCCTCTCCGTCATTCCCGCTCCAGACAAAGAACCACCTGCTCCCCTCCCCCTCCCCCTCCAGGGCCCCCTGCTGCTCTCCTAGTGGCAGGGCTGTCCGTGGCTCCCTGAACCCCCAGCCCCCACCACAGCCTGCCCACCCCACCCCAAGCACACGGGAGGCTCCATACCGCAGAGAGCAAGCTGGAACCAGGCCGAGTCTCCGTTCTCTGCCAAAACTCTACCTTTAGTGCCAGATGGGCCAG
>PVIY010038990.1:0-23457 GCA_004026745.1 Myrmecophaga tridactyla
TAAAATTGTAACTTGTAACTTAATAAATATGAAAGCTTATCCATTTATGGTATATTGCATTCTGGCAGCTTTAGCCAATCAAAACATTATGTATATGTTACATATCAGATACATAATAGCCAAAATAATAAGTAAATATACACTTATTATTATAAGTAAAGATGAAAAATTAGTATAAAAATGAAAGTTATTGTACTCTATGTAAAATTGATTATTATTAATTGAAACTGAAAATAATAATTGTGAATATTTACTTAGCATTTACCACCTCCTAAATGTGACTTTCACAGCATCTTTACACATAGTGACTCATATAATACTGGCAAGGACACCATCATCTTCTTATTAACCTTATTTTTCAATTAAAAGAATTAAATATTCTTTTACAATTTGTATAAATATTGAGAGATACTCCAAAGCTATTTTTAAGTTCTATTTTTAAAAGATTATTTTTTTACTATCTGGATATGGACAATACAGTTTTCAAATCCAAACCATTCTTGGAATTATTGTAGGAACATATTCCCTTCTATGTGTTTCCTGCAACCCAAATTTTCTCAGCCAAGGAGTTTTTCTCCTTACAGTTCAGAGTTTCTCCTGTCACTTGCACCAATTCTCAGCAGAACTAATCATATTTCTTTATTCTCTTCTTCATCCATGAAATCTATTCTTCATTGAAGTCCCGTTTCTTCTGCTGTTAAACTATTCTAAACCCATAATATCCCACACCCTTAATTCCCCTTGCATATATATCATCTATGAAGTAGCAAAGGAGGAAGATAGAGAGTAACACATTTCTATATTAGTGCATTTCCTTAATTTCTTTTGAATGTGTTTTCTTGACCACTTCATTTATATATTTCTCTTTTGTCTAAAATGCATTGCACACTCACTTGATTTCTCTATCAATTTATTTTTCTCTACTAAACTCCATATGTGACACTGAATGGTACAATTTCCTTCATGAATTTCCCCAAATCATAAAAAAATCTACTTTGTTCTGGCATCTTCTGAAGGATATAGAGCTAATAATTCATGGTGGCATTTTACTTAGATAATGGGAAGTTATCATTTAAAACATTCTCAAAACCTCGAAGGAAAGAGATAAAATGTACTTTCATAAAAAATAAAATCAGCATATTTATGAAGAAAAATATAATTATGTTGTATATATTAAAATATATCTTCTATTTGAAAGTAATATTTATTTCTTAAAATTTAGTTGGATTTTTACTTACCAGGTGATGAGCTCATTAGATAAATTCCTTTCATTCTGAATTACAGGTAGTGTTCAGTATTTAGAAAACAGTCAGAATAAATATTCAACTTCACTGCCAAAGATTAATGAATTTCGTCATGCATTGAGGTTGTGTGGGTCCTGGTTGCATGGCTTCCTTGTTTTCTTTGAGTTTGGCTGCCATATCTCCTGATTTTTTAAATATCCTTACTGCATTTATGCTGATTTTGTTTCCTATCCTAAAGTTGTATGCACATTGTGGTCTCAAGGGTGGAAATGCACATATAAATTTCTGCTTAATTTCTAATTGGTATTTAAAGTAGGTTACCTAGGAGATTATTACCTCAACCCCCCTGCTCACTTTTTCTGCAGGCTAAGATTTCCCAAAAGAAAAGTGGGGCAAATGAGCAGTTTAAAATGATGAAACTCCTCTCAAATCCCTAAAAAGTACTTATAGCAAGTTGATAATCCTTTATAACCTTTGGAATTTGAACTCAAACCAAGGGTCCCATTTTCATTCAAATTTTGGAGTCAGCTCAGCATGTGCTTTATGTTATAGCAAATTCTGAAGAAACAAGAGCATACTGGGTCTGAGCTGAGACAAGGTGGAAAATGGGAAAGATGTCTAAGGTCAAGGAAACTAGACCCTGGTTTTTAATTTTGGTTCGTTTCAGAATAAATTGTTTGGAATATTTCTTGTGAGTTCATTCAAATTTGCCCTGCCTCTTACTCTAGCCTCTGAAGTGGCCAGTGGTTCTGCACAGGTTCCTACCTGTCAGCAGGTGCATATTTACTGAATTGTCCCTCACTAACAGTAAGATAATGGTTTCTGTTAAAAAAATAAATGAGCAGGTATATCCTCCAAAATAAATAAGATGCTCTGTGGTTCAGGCAATCGGTTAAAAAAGATAAATAGATAAAAATTATTAAAATAGCTATAAAATGCTTTGTAACTTATGTAAAACTTTAGTTGTACACTGTACTAGACTATGCAAAGTACAAGGTAGGAAGTTTCTAGTTTGGCAGAGCAATAAGAGGAAAGGACTGAGAAAGAATTAACCCATCTGAAAATGATGCTTATGTTATGGTCAGGACAGGTTAAGGAGAGTAAGCTGATTAATTTGATAGAAGGGATGAAATTTATCTTATTGTGGCAACCATAGCATGAAGAACACCAAAAAGTATATAAATTGCTTATTGCTTTGTGTTAAACAAATAATTTTTTTATAAATTTTTAATTTAAAAAATATATATAACAACAAACACATTCTCAACCTATGATCACTCTGTTCTACATATATAATCAGTAATTCACAACATCATCACATAGCTGCACACTCACCATCATGACCACCCCCAGAACATCTGTACCAATCCAGAAAAAGAAACAAAAAAAACAGAAAAAAAATCATACACACCACACCCCCACCCTTCCCCCTCACTGACTACCAGCATCCCAATCCAAATTCATTTTAACATTTGTTCCCCCTATTATTTATTCTTATTCCATATGTTCTACTCATCTGTTGACAAGGTAGATAAAAGGAGCATCAGACACAAGGTTTTCACAATCACACAGTCACATTGTGAAAGCTTTATCATTATTCAATCATCTTCGAGAAACATGGCTACTGGAACACAGCTCCACATTTTCAGGCAGTTCCCTCCAGCCTCTCCATTACATCTTGAATAACAAGGTGATATCTACTTAATGCATAAGAATAACCTCCAGGATAACCTCTCGACTCTGGAATCTCTCAGCCATTGACACTTTATTTTATCTCATTTCATTCGTCCCTCTCTTGGTCGAGAAGGTTTTCTCAATCCCCCGATGCTGAGTCTCAGCTCATTCTAGGATTTCTGTCCCACTTTGCCAGGAAGGTCCACAACCCTGGGAGTCATGTCCCATGTAGAGAGGGGGAGGGCAGTGAGTTTGCTTATTGTGTTGGCTGGAGAGAGAGGCCATGTCTGAGCAACAAAAGAGGTTCTCTTGGGGGTGACTCTTAAGCCTAATTTCAAGTAGGCTTGACCCATCCTCTGTGGAGTCAAGCCTCATAATAACAAACCACAAGACTGGGGCCCAGCCTATTGCTTTGGCTGTCCCCACTGCTTGTGAGAATATCAAGACACATAATTTTTTTTAATGGAAGAGCATAGAATTTAATATTTGAGAGAAAATGCTATAATATCTATTCTGTACAATTTAACTTTATATTGGACTAAAACATTTTACTTATTTTCCAAAAACAATCCTCTTGTCCTTATAACATGTACAATGCTATTATAAGTATCCTGGATTTATTAATGAGGAAAAAAGACAGGTAAATAGCATGCCCTAGCTCACAGTTGGGTTGGGGAGATACAAAACAAGGTTTTTGGATTATTTGCTTGTCATTTCAACTACTTCTGCAGCTTCTCTGATATTAGCTTGTCAGTCCTTTGATACTTTACTATATATTTAGAAAAAGCTTGATAAGTTCCAAGAGAAATATTTATTGGATATTAATTGAAATTATATTGAATCAGTAAACCACTTTAGGAGAAAATGCTTTCTATACAATATAATATCTCTAGAATAAGGTACAGGATCTCCCCATTTCCTTAAGTCACTATCATGTGCACACATAATAAATTTCTGAAGATGTTCATATTTTATAGTGCATGTTTCTTTTCTCTTCCTCATTCATTTCTGACATTATCACTCTTATCATTGTATTATTCTAATAATTTTCTAGTTTCTTGTATTGGGCACTTAGTTCAATAATATTGAACCCCTGATATTTATATTTTAGCTATTTAATGTTATGCATATACCTCCAATAATGCAATCATTTAGTTATTCCTTAACTAATTTTTTTAAAGGACTTTCATTGAAATTTAATTTCCATATAGAAAACTATGCAATTATTAGTTGCACTAAGTGAATTTTCACAACGTGAACTTGCCCCCATCACCACTATCTATATTAAGAAATAGAACATTAGCAGTGACACAGAAGATTCCTTCCCCCAGTCACACAAAGTGCTTTCCTGATTTCTAACATAGATTAGTTTTACTAATCTCACATAGTTTCATCCTCACATATATGGAATCATAGATATAATTCCATCTGTCTTTATTTTTCAACATTATTTAGTTGTCAGATTGTGACATTTTTCCATATCATAAGCAACAATAGTTCATTGTTGATATTCTATTGTATGAATATACTGCCATATATTACATCCTTCTACATTTGATATATTGCAAGTTTGGGACTATTCAATCAATGCCCTCTGAAGTCCATCTTTTTTTGGTGAACATATATAATGATTTCTGTTGTGTTTCTTGGACTGGATTCCTAAGACATGGGAATATGGTGGTGTCAATTTTCATCAACTAATTTCCAAAGTAGGTGGTTCGTTGTATCAATTTACACTCCACTAGTAATGCATGAGTTTTTTAATTATTCCAAATTCTTGCAAAGATTTTTACATTTAATCTCTCCATTTTCTGGCTGATATTTGAAAATCATTCACTGGCTCAAGGACAAGACAGAACTGAATTTCAGCCTCACCTATTCATACTTTGCCCTTCCCTGATATCATAGCTACTCCAGCTTTGACTTCTCTGGGGGCCATCTGATTCTTCAAAGAGTAATCGCACTCCCACTACAAGCCCCAGTTTCCTGAATGTTCTTGTCAGAAGGTTTGGTCAGATGGAAGTTTCATGAGTTTATGGAATGCCTTATTCATCATCTTGTTACATATCTTGCCTTGAGTCAGATGAAGTACCTTATTTCATAGTAAAGTAAATGTGGCATTGCACCAACTCCAAAGAATTCACTTTTCTTGGCATGTGCACATTACTTTGTTGTAGCTTGTATGTCAGAATGGTGGAATACCTTACTGAACATTTAAATATCAATTCAGAGAAATCACTTTGAAAATCTGGGGCTTTAACTTTAAGGATATAGTGAAAAATAATATAATGCTGTTTCTTCCATGTCCCAAATAAACTGTTTTCAATGTAAAGGAATGTAAGGCCAAGTAGCTCCTTTTACTATTATACTAAAAACCCACTAAAAGAATTTTTTCTTCCTTTCCCACCTTTTTCAGGTCAATGAGTTTCTAGGTCTTAGTTTAAAAAGATGTTATGCTTTCAACAAGGAATACAGCAGTGTTTTTATTGAATTGGTAATTGAAAATATCACCTGGAAATTTTGTACTCCTCATGCCTCTATTAAACTAACAGACAAAGATGGGCCTGCGTTGATTCATACTGATGATTAGAGGAAATTCGGTGGTTGCATCACAATGACTGCAGAGATTAAAAATTTCCTCCACTGATGGAATTATTTAAGACATCTTCTAAAATTTTCAAGACAAATGCAAAAGGTAATGAAAAGATAAATCAACAATGTAAGTTATAAAAATAAACTAAAATCTCATAACCAATTGTAGCAACAAGGACTGTTGTAATAATCCATATTTTTCTTTGCATGTTAGATTTATATGGCTATGTATGTATAAAAGATTGTTTATATGTTTGTGTACACACACCTGAAATAAAGTAGAGAAAACTCTGTACACCATCCAAGAAAGCACCGGAGCCTCTGAGAAGTGGGCAAACTTTATTACCATGACAGACTCAGAAGACTCAAAGTCTGAGCCCCGCATATCCATTGTTTCCAGATTATAAAGGCAAGGTGGGAGTTACTATGGGAACAGGTGGTAAACACTGGGAAAGTACAGAAACAGAGCTTGCAAGGTGGGAGTTACATAGCTCATTCCCTTTGTCTGAGATGGGTCATATGTGCAGACATCCTGTTTTGCGGATGTGACTAGGAGCAGGTACCTAGTTAGATGTGTACCTAACTAGGAGCAGGCAGATGCAGCACACATTTTATTTTACTTCCTGAGAGAGAGCTTGCATTTACATGCATTTATGAGTGCACAAATTCATAGAGTGATACACACAAATACATAAAGTGATACATAAAGTTATACAACAATAGTACTAAGGTTAAACTTATGAACTACCTCATTCCCCCCTTTTGATGATATTATTCCGCACATTTTATTCTGCAGGTGTAGCACTGTTTTTGCTTGTGGGGACTAATTCTTAACTGTGATACTTCAAGGCGTGCAGGCCTCTGAGATGAAGTAAGTGGGAGGAAGTTTTTCTGACTACTAAGGCTTCTATATTTTGATTTACACTTTTTAGTAAGCAAGGGAGGAGGCAGGAGAGGATAAGACATATCAGACAACACTAAAACACATCCAATCAGAGTTTGACCCCTCCAAAAGTTGAGAATCACCCTCTGAACAGGTTTTTGGGGTCCCAGCCATTCTAGGTCTGAACTGATACAAGGGCTAGGGTTCTCATTGATTTCTTCTATTACTTTTCCTTGGCCATCTAACTGCAAGCAACAGTTAGAAAGGTTGACTTTTCCACATACTCCACCTTCCTTTGCTAACAGGTAATCAAGAGCCAATCGGTTCTGATAGATGGCTGTTCTGAATTTGGTTTGTTGCTGTGCCAATAGATTTAAGGCATGGGCAGTTTCATTTGCGATTAGTTCTACTACTGCCTGGAGCCGAATGATGAAGTTCAGCATGTAAATTGGGGTCCTATATCCCCATGACCCATCTTCTGTCCATGTTGCCAGACCATGATACTGGATGATGCACTCTGGAGGCCACTCATTGTCTTTCCAGTTCTCTATTTGTATGCCTCTCTTTTGGACCCAGTAATTTTCTGATTCATAGACTGGGTACCCTAGTAGTTCCCCTTGCTTTTGGGGGACTAGAAAGAAAGGAGGGAGAATGACTCCTAATACACAGGCTCCTGACCACCCTGCAGGCAATTCAGAATAGGCTGTTCTGCCACAGACCCAATGCAAACCTTTGGGAGCTTTCCAAACCCCTGGAGCTGAAATATCACTCCAAAAACCTTTTAGGGTGGGGTCAGAGTCTAATGGTGACAGATCAGGAGCTGTGTGATTTTTATCTGATCCCCACCATAAGGTGGCACTTTTACTCTGATTATAATACCATTGGCCCAGACAGACAAGGCCCCTGACTGGAACCGGGAAGATGTCTCCCCATCTTGCTATACAGTTTTTTCCAATTATGGAAGTTGTCAGGTCCCACCTGCTGGGTCTGGGCTGGGAGGCAGTTATGTTTACTTTTTCTGTTGGCATTAGTTCTTTTACTTCCCATGGTCATTGGTCCCCCATATTTGCTCTTTCACAGACATAACAGGAGGAAACATTTAGGGAGGAGGCCACCTGTTCTGCTAGTTGAAAGAACAGATTTTGAGTGCTTACAGAAATGGCTGGGGGTTGTTCTTGTATTTCCTTACAGAAGGAATGAAATACCTGGAATTCTTTTTGATTATAAGAGTTCATGGTTCTTTTTATGTAAAAGGGGTGGCCATGAAGCACCCTGATATGGGAACTTTTTTCTCCATAGAGCACCTGGACTTCTTTGTCCCACCGGGTATCGTGAATATTTAAAATGGTAAAATTGGCAAGATTGCAGTGTGCAGTCCTGCAACGTGGGTACTTGACTTTTCTTGTAGGAAGGAACCTCAGGGGGTTCCTATTCAGTGTAACACATAACTTCCAACTGAGCTTACAGTAGAGCACATGAGAAATATTAAAGAGTAGGGACACTGCTTCTTGGCTTTTTGGAGCAGTGGTGCTGCTTACTATTATTTCTTCTCTGCTTTCTTGGAATTTTAATTCCACCACAGTTTTGGGCTTGGGCTTGTTAGGGTCATGGCAGATGTAGTGATGGTCCTCCCCAGGGTCACAAATCGAGTATGTGGTCTGATTGTAAGTAAAGAAGCCCTTGGGGATACCTTGGCAACTGTAATGGGTGTGAAATACCAGGGTGGAAGTGAGTGTGTCTCTGATCTGGGTAGTGCGGATGCACTCATGGCAGGAATCTGGGGCAGCAATCCTAAAGGGACCGTGGGAAAGTACAAGCAAGATTAAGTATAAGAATAACATTCTGCAACTTATATAGGAGAGGAGAAGTTACCTGGATAGAGGATCCCACCAAATTCAAGTAAAATTAGTTCTTCAGAAGAATTGCAGGTGACCTACTTCTAAGAGGGCTGATACAGCTAAATGAAAATCAAACACAAAAAGTAAGATAAAGAAAATTAGTCGGCAGACCTGGCAGGCCGGGATGTCCATGAGGCAATTCCTCACTCTTTGGTCTAGATCAGACAGCTTCCAGGGTGACTGAAGCAGGATCAGAGATTTCCTCAGGCTTCAGCCATGCATAGACCAGTCAGCTTCCAGAGCGGCTGGAGCAGGGCAGGTAAGTCATTTATGCAGAGTCAGATGCCGCAGGTTCTCTGGGTTAGTCTGGCACTTCCAAGATGGGCTTGAGCTGTTTCCAGGTTTTCGCCAGGAGTGGTGGATCCAGCGGGCTATTTTGGCAACCTTGACAGCTGTAGGGATAGAAAGGAGGACTGTATAGGGTTCTGACTAAGTGGGTGTTAAAGCTTGATTTTTCCAATCTTTTACCCTAATGATCCCGGAGTACAGGAGTGCACAGGGGGTGTTAATTGTGGTGGGAATCTTTCATTTACCCAGCTGTGCAACCAAGACAGAGTGGTGCTTAGGCCCGGGTGCTGCTTCTTAAAGTTAATCCTCCGAATTGTGTAATATTTCCTTGAAGTTCTTTTATCAGTGGTGGAGGCCATCTGAACAAAACGTCAAAAGGGGAAAATCCAGTTTGTCTTGTGGGACTGCATCTTACTCTTAACAAGGCTATAGGGAGAACATCAATCCATTTTAGGTTGTTCTCCTGACACGGCCTCTTCATATGTGATTTCAGGGTGCGGTTCATTTGCTCCACTTTTCCCAAACTTTGCGGCCTATATGCTGTGTGGAGATTCCACTTTATGCAGAGCATTTTGCTAAGGTTTGTATGATTTGAGCCACAGATGCAGATCCACTGTCAGAGCCCAGGGAGCTTGGCAGGACATACTGCGGAATGATTTCTTTGCACAAGAACCAAACTACTTCCTGGGCTTTTTCTGAGTGAATTGGGATGGCTTCCATCCATTCAAGAAAGTACAGACTCTTACTAACAAGTGTTGGTATCCCTTTGCCCAGGGAAGTTCTGTGAAGTCTACTTGGATGTTGTCGAATGGCATTTGTCCCAAGACTTGAATTCCCATGGGAAGGGGTGTTTTGGCCTTTGTTGGAGGTAATTTGGAGCACAAATTACACATTTAGTACAAACTGCTTAGGCAACCTCGTGCAGTTGAAGAATGTAAGAGTGCTGTTAAGAAATTGATCGAGGGCTGTTTTTCCATAGTGACTATTTCCATGAACTTGCAAAACCACTGTTGGGCCAAGTGCTTTGGGGATTGCTAATCGACCATCCTTGAATTTCCACCATCCATTCAGTAAGAGAGCACTACCTTCTTAGCTCAGCCACGTATGTTCAGTCTCAGAATATTTTGGCTATATGCCACTTATCGGTTCCAGTAGAAGTGCTGCTCTTAAGGAGTGGACTCCTCTTAACACTGTTGCCTTGGCTTCTTTATCAGCCAGACATTTCCCTTGGGCTACCGTTGTGTTTCCTGTATGATGCCCAGGGCAGTGGATGATGGCAACATTTGCAGGGGCCCATACTGCTTCCAGGAGGGCCAGGGTTTCCAGGCCATGCTTTATTTCCTTTCCTCCAGCATTGATCAGTCCTTTTTCTTTGTATAGGGCCCATGTCCCTGAAAGGTGTTGAAGGCATGCCTCGAGTCAGTGAAGATGTTGACAATGGAATTTGATCCTAACAGTAGGGCTCTGGTGACTGATGAGTTTGACTTTTTGAGCCAAAGTGCCTATGGAAAGGGGCCCAGATTCCACAATTGAATCCAAGGTTACCACCACATACCCTGCTTTCCACATTCCATTGTGGACAAAACTGCTGCCGTCCGTGTAGTATTCTGCACTGGGGGAAATGTTGGTCTTTTAATCTGGTCTTCTGGAGAACGCTTCTTCTAAGGTTTCTATACATTCATGCTCAGGCTGGCCTTCTCCCATCAGCAGGAGAGTAGCTGGGTTTAGGCTGTGTACAGACTCCCCGTGAATATTCAGGTGGAGGACTGGAGGGGCATTGCTAACCCCAGTGGACTGTTTTCTGCCCAAACAGAAAGTTCAACTCCTGGCACCTGTGAGTGACCGGGCTGGTTTCAGTTTTCTTTGGCAAGAAAAAGGGACCACTCTTCTATTTGAGGGACTATCAGTGTCACCATGATTTTTCTTTCTGGATTTTTAAAGTCAGGAGATGTTCTCCTTCTGCGTTGAAACTTATTTGGGCCTGGTTTTGTCAGGAGGTCTCGGCCCAGGCGAGGTACTAGGCAGACAGGAAGGTAAAGAAATTGATGAGAAACTTCTTGGGATCCCAGCAGACACTTGTGGGCTGTTAAGAAGGGATGTTGAGCCGAGACACCAGTGCCTCCAATGATGGTGGTTTGCCTTTTAGGATTAGGCCCAGTTTGCTGCATGACAACAGAAAGTTCTGCACCCATCCTTTGGCCCCCTACTGTCATTGTGGCCATAGACTCCCTGGGGCCAAATGTGAAGGGTCCTGTTCTGTCTCAGTCTGAGTTGTCTTCAAGATCTGCTAGGCGTACAAAATCAGTAATTATGGGTTATTCATACTTAGCAGAGTGTTTGTTTCCCCTTTCCCGTTTCTTATCGGGGCATTCTGCTTTCCAGTGTCCCTCTTCTTTACAGTAAGCACACAGGCTTCTTACCAGTAGAACTGCTCTCCTACATTCTCCAGGCAGCCCCCAATAAGTGGGTGTTTTATTTTCTGGCACTGGACACTTGAAGGTTCTGGGTTTTGAGAATGGGGGCTTCATGGTGCCCTGGGGAAGTGCTGTAACAAGCAGGTCTGCTTTTTTCTTTAGTCAGTGATCTGCTTCTCTCCATGCCTCTTGGCCTCGGTTGATGCAGACTTTTGTAGCTAACTCAAGGAGCTGGGATATATTCATTCCAGAAAACCCTTTAATTTCTCCAGCTTTCTCCAGATGTCAGGTTGGGCTTGCCCAACAAATGCAGAGTTAACAAGTTTCTGTTTTTCTGGCACCTTGGGGTCAAAAGGAGTGTACTGTCTAAAGGCTTCACAGAAGGGCTCATGGAACTGGCTAGGGGCTTCATCTGTTTTTTGCAGGACTTCAGTGGTTTTGGATGTATTTATTGCTTTTCTGGCCCCTTTCTCATGCCTTGAATGAGCTCATCTTGGTAGAGATTTAAACTCTTTCTATCATCCTCAGTGTTTGGGTTCCACCATGGGACAGCATATGGGAAGCAGTTTTGAGCATCAGGGAGGCATTCATTGCCCCTTCAGGGGCATTTTCTTCTAACCACTTCAGGGCAGCTTGTGAAATTCACCTACATCTTCTGTGTTGAAGAGAGTGATGCAGAGCTGACAGCAATCTTGTCACATCAGTGGGTGAGTGTGTATAATCGACTGGAGTATGTAGATCATAGCCTGGGGCTTCTCAGTATAGGAGAGAGTGTGGTTTTTCTGGTTCATGAGGTCAGAGGTTGAAAAAGGCTGGCAGATGAACATTGGTTGGCTTCCTTGCAACTGGCCTTCTGGATCATAGTAAAACGGTGCTTGCGTTTCTTGCAAGGGCAGCTGTAGAGCTCTTAGGGCACCACAGGTTTTTCCAGCTTGGGAGCAAAGGTTCTAGGTTTGTGAGACCTCTGAGTGAGTTTGGGCAGACTGAGACCAGGTGAGATGAGAAGTGGCTCTGGAGAGCTGGCTGGAGTCCCTGATGAGATGGGATTTTCAGTAGAGGGCATCAGGGCAGCTGACGGTGTCCCTGGAACCAAAGCTAGTGCCCGAGGCTGAGGTCAGGGGGCTGGAACTGATTAAGGCAGAGGCAATGTAACTTCTTCTGCAGCTGAGAAGACTGAAGGTTTTTCTGGGGTTGAAGACTTAGGAAGGCAGGAGTAAAGAGTCTTTGTCAGCAGTGGGGAGGGTGCCAAGGCTCGGGCAACCATGCCATGATGCGTGCAGTCATGGGGAGCCAGGGCCAGGAGGGGAGCCAGTGGGGTGGCTTCTCTGTTCTTTAATCTAGGTGGCCAGGGTTTTTTTCATCAGCAGTGGAGAGCCTCCTGGGGTTGGAAGTTTACTGGTGGCTCAGGCTAATTTGTGGCAACTGCTCCAGGAAGCAGAATGTCCAGGTTGGGGTGGGCAACCAGGACTTTCACATGGCTTTCAATGCAAGCTTTTAGTCATGGTGGTGAATTTTGAACAATTTGGAGCCAAGAGTCAATATACAGAAACTGGTCTGGGTGTCCAGGCTGTCCCATGACACCTTGCCAGATGTCTTGGATCAGTTGGGGATCAAACGACCCCTTGGATGGCCATCCAACTCCAATAGTGCATCAGTCCAATTGGCAAAATTTGTGCAGCTCCTGGGGCTTGAGCTTCACTCCATAGTCTCCAGTAAACCCTTTCCTAAAATTCCTAATGAAGTAAGTTAAGGGGAGTTTGCTCTCAGTACCACCCATGGTGATCCTCCCAGGGCACCACACAACAATTAAACAGATAAACAAGATGACAATTAGTTTGTCCATCTCTGACCACTTCCTATGATGAAGAATTTAGGGTTTTCTTGGCATAAGGTGGGTTGGTATAAATCCCCAATCTGAACTCTCACAAACTTTTTCGTTCAATTGAGAGCACAGCCATGCAAGCCATAATGAGATTCCACAGAGCTGCAGATCAGAGCACACACTTCGCTGCATAGGTGACACAGTGCCAAAGCTTCTGGACAGAGCCACGACTCATTCATGCACTTTCACACACCAGGCACTCAACATGACAAGTTATGTATGACTCCCTCCCAAAACCGGAGTGTATCTAACTACCAGGGGTTTCTCCTTCAGTTCTCCAAAGGCTACTCAGCCTGGCTCAAGAGGTGATCACCACCCTCTTCTGCCTGAAAGGCAGGACCTGTTAATCCTTATACCTGATTAGTGATCAATTGATGAATGGCAGTTCTTATCAGTCTGACAGGCAGCACTCCAGTTCAGTTCTCAGGGCTGCTGAGGTCCCTCTCAAGTCCAGGGAAGCCAATACCCCATTCCAATCAGATGATCCCAAACTGGAAGAAAAAGTTCCAGAGGCACCCGGACATGATCAAAATCAGTCACTTGGGCCTCCATGGAGACAAGGAGGGGACACAAGGGTGTCTCTTCCTTGGGGTGCAGAACTTCCCAGCCAACACACCAGAAATGAAGTAGGGAAAACTCTGAACAACACCCAAGAAATCACCAGAGCCTCTGAGAAGTGGACAAAACTTTTATTGCTGTGGCAGTCTCAGAGGACTCCTGTCCAAAGTCTCAGCCTTGAATATTCTTTGTTTCCAGATTATATAGGCCCACAAGCAAGGTGGGAGTTACCATGGGAACAGGCAGTAAACACTGGGGAAGTACAGAACTTGCAGGGTGGAGTTACTATCTGGCCCTTAGCCGAATTCTTTTGTCCAAGATATGGGCAGCCCTGGATGTGAACCCCCTAAACTCAGGGAGACAGATTTTGGGCCACTAGGCCATCTGCTCTCCTATTATGAGCCTAGTAATGAACTCTTCCTCTCTTTGGACCCTAGTGCTTCAAGAATTGGTTATTAAGCACATCAGACAAAATAATCTACAGCCTTTGTCCAGGAACAATTTGGCAACCTTCAGGGATGGATGCCTGAATCTCTGAAGCCCCAGTTGAGCAGGTAAGCCAGGTAACCACACCTTTTGTGGCTACTGGATTGAATTGAGTGTAGAATCTTGGCAACTGGGGGTTATCTCTTCTGCTGGTATTCCAGAAGCTTTTGGTGCCATAAAAATCTTCAAAGAGAGAAACCATTTCCAGTTCCATGTCTAGATTTCTGATTGAGTGAGTGGGTCACAAGGGTAAAAGTGGATCAGGGTGTAAATAGGTGGTTTGAGTACCCTTGACCTAAGTTAGGGTCATGCTTCCAAAACAATCCCCTTTTCTCTAACTGCTACACCATCTGATTTTGTGTACCATACTGTATAGGATTTGAAGCCCTGTCTTTAATTTGTCTATTGACAAATTTTATAGTAATTGTTTGGAATTTTGAGAGTTTCTATGCCCTTCTTTAACTACATTCATTTATTAGATCTATTTTCCCAAAAGCTATGACCAGGACAATTGAAAAAGGTATTTGCAGCCCTTTGAGTGTTTTCTTCTGCCTTAAAGAAATTCCAGGGGTGGTTTCTTTCTAATGTCCTAGGTGTAAAGGGGGTTCCTTCTACTCCCATGACCTAAATGGCTGATATATCAGTTTGACCAGAATAAGAACTAGGAGTTGAATATGTGGCCCCCATTTCCAAAAGAAAAGCAACAGACTTACCTTTTTAAAACTTTTTTACTGTATAATATAGCATATATACAAAACAAAGAAATAAAAATCAATAGTTTTCAAATCACTCTTCAACAAGTAAGTTACAGGACAGATCCTAGAGTTTGTCGTGGGCTATGGCACGATCTCAGATTTTTTTTCCTTCTAGATGCTCCAGAAGGCTGAAAAAAAATTTATCATCGCAATTGACTTTTTTTATTCTTTTTTTTTTGGTGAAAAATAACATATATACAAAAAGCAATGAAATTCAAGCCACAGCACCGCAGTTGGTTGTAGAACATATTTGAGTTTGACGTGGGTTACAATTCCACAATTTTAAGTTTTTACTTCTAACAGTCTAAGATACTGGAGACTAAAGCAGATATCAGTTTAATGATTCAGCAATCATATTCATTTGTTAAATCCTATCTTCATTGTATAACTCCACCATCACCTTTAATCTTTCCATCCCTCTCTTTAGGGGTGTTTGGGCTATGGCCAGTCTAAATTTTTTATATTTGAAGGTTCTGTCACTAATATAGGGTAGGGAGATGGAACTATCTGATGTTCTGGAGAGGTGGGCCCTCTAGGCTTCGGGACTTAATCTGGACAGGGACCCATCTGGAGGTTGTAACGTTCTAGAAAATTACCCTTGTGGATGGAACCCTTGTGGAATTTAATATATTTCCCTAGGTATTCTTTAGAATTGGCTGGAATGGTCCTGGTTGTGGTTTGGTGGGTTATCATAGGTAGCAAGATCTAACTGAAGCTTGCATGGGAGCAGCCTCTAGAGTAGCCTTTCACCTCTACTTGAATTCCCTCTGCCATGGATACTTTATTAGTTACACTTCTTTTCCCCCTTTTGGTCAGGATGCAATTGTTGATCCCAGGGTGCCAGGGCCAGATTCATCCTAGTGAGTCATCTCCCATGCCTCCAGGGAGACTTTCACCCCTGGATGTCATGTCCCATGTAGGGGGGAGGGCATTGATTTCACTCGCAGAGTTGGGCTAAGAAAGAGAATGAGGCCACATGTAAGCAACAAAAGAGATCCTCCAGAAATAACTCTCAGGCATGCCTGTAGGTAGTCTAAGCTTCTCCACTACCTACATATGCTTCACCAGAGTAAACTTATTTTGCCTCAACAAATATCCCACATGTTCCTTCACATTGTTGCATGCCTCTCAACTTTGATCTTTTTTTTTAGCAGCACAACCTTCATTCATAAGTATACACCATCATTGACCAATCTACTTTTCAGTCAGTACATCCTCAGCCACCTGCTTTCATCAGGCATCATGCATAGTGCCCAAAGCCCACAGTCCATCAACATTCTCATTTTTAGTTACTTTCCTTGTTCCCAAGAGAAAGAAAACCAATAAACACACCCTCGCCAAATAGGAAACCTAAACTTTCTCTTAACTCTTGTCCCTGCCCCCATTATTTACCTCTGGTGTTGCTGTGCTAGTGCTGATGTTTTCCTTTTGAACATAACCCATAGTATGCAATAGCAGTTTTTCCCATACCCTAAACTCAAACACTCTTTGTACAAGAATCATATCTTTGAAGTAATTCTTACAAGAACTAATTCATATTTCTAGTGCTGATCAGTGGGACACATAGGTATACACAACCCCTTTCAATCTTGTTCATCTTCAATATGATATTATTACTTATAGACCCACCAGGGAACCCCCTTCACTTCTATCTATTCCCTTACATTGGAGTTCAACCTCATTAGCTAACCATTCACCCATCTCTAGTTTCCTATATTCTGTGTTTTACACCTCTGATTATACTTTTATGCTGGTCATAAAAGTGGAATCATACAGAAGCTATCCTTTTGTGTCTGGCTTTTTTCACTTAGCATTATGTCCTCAAGGCTCCATCCACCTTTTCTTGTGCTTTAGAACATCAATTTGTCTTACTGCTGCATACTATTCCATCATATGTATATACCACATTTTTTGGATCCACTCAACTGTTGATGGGTACTTGGTTTGTTTCCATCTTTTGGTGATTATGAATAATGCTGCTTTGGACATCAATGTGCCAATGTCTGTTTGTGTCATTGCTTTCAGCTCTTCTGGATATATACCAAGTAGTGTTATTGCTAGGTCATAGGGCAACTCTATATTTAGTTATTAAGGAACCACCAAACAGTCTTCCATAGTGGCTGCACAATTGTACATTCCCACCAGCAGTGCATAAGTGTCCTAGTTTCTCCATGTCCTCTCCAACATTTATAGTTTCCTGATTGTTTAATAGCAGCCATTCTTATAGGTGTGAGGTGTTATCTCATTGTAGTCTTGATCTGTGTTTCCCTTACAGCCAATGAAAATGAGTATTTCTTCATGTGCTTTTGAGCCATCTGCATTTGCTCTTCAGAAAAATGCCTACTCATTTAGCCCATTTTATAATTGGGTTGTTTGTTCTTTTGTTGTTGAGTAGTATGATTTCTTAGTATATACAGGATATCAAACCTTTGTCCAATATGTGATTTCCAAATATTTTCTCCCATTGAGTTGGTTGCCTCTTCACCTTTTTGACAAAGTCTTTTGAAGTATAGAAGCATGTGATTTTGAGGATTTCCCATTTGTCTATTTTTTTCTTTTGTTGCTTGTGTTTTGGGTATAAAGTTTAAGAAGATACCTCCTATTACTAGATCTTGAAGATGTTTCCCTACATTTTCTTCTAGAAGCTTTATGGTAGTAGTTCTTATATTTAGGTGTTTGATCCACTTTGAGTTAATTTTTGTGTAGAATATAAGTTAGGAGTCTTGAAAAGACTATTTTGGCACAGTTCAGAGGATTTGGGGGCCTTGTTAAAAATCACATAACCATAGCTTTGGTGGTGTATTTCTGCACTCTCTATTTGATTCCATTGGTCAATGTTTCTTATCTTTGTGTCAGTACCATGCTATTTTGACCACTGTAGCTTTATAATAGGTTTTTAATTCAGGGAGTGTTAATCTTCCCGCTTCATTCTTGTTTCTCAGGATGCTTTTAGCTATACAGTTTCTCTTTCCCTTTTAGATGAATTTGGTGCTTAGCTCTTCCAAGTCTTCAAAGTAGGTTGCTGGAATTTTTTTTTTTTTTTTTTTTTTTTTGCATGGGCAGACACTGGGAATCAAACCCAGGTCTCCAGGATGGCAGGGAGAACTCTGCCACTGAGCCACCATGGCCCACCTTGGTTGCTGGAATTTTGATTGTTACTGTGTTGACTCTGTAGATCAATTTAGGTAGAATTGACATCGTAACTGTATTAAGCCTTCCTATCTATGAACAGCATTGGTCTTTCCACCTATTTAGATCTCTTTTGAGTTCTTTTAGCAATGTCATGCAGTTTTCTGTGTACAAGTCCTTTATGTCCTTAGTTAAATACATTCCTAAGTACTTGATTATTTTAGTTGTTATTTTGAATGGAATTTATGCCTTAACTGATTCCTCAGCTAGGTCATTGCTTGTGTATAGAAATGTTTTGCTTATTAATTTCACATCCTACCACCTTGCTGAATTTGTTTATTAGCTCAAGTAATTTTGAAGTAGATTTCTCAGGATCTTTCAAGAATAGTATCATGTTATCTGCAAATAATGAGAGTTTTACTTCTTGCTTTCCAATATGGATGCCTAATTTCTTGGTCCTGCCTGATTGCTCTAGCTAGAACCTCTAGCATAATGTTGAATACTAGTGGTGACAGTGGGCATCCTTGTTTTGTTTCTGATCTTAGGGGGAAAGTTTTCAGTCTCTCTCCATTGAGTACAATGCTGGCTATTGGTTTTTCATACATTTCCTTTTTCATATTGAGGTAGCTACGTTTGATTCCTATCTTTTGGAGTGTTTTTATCAGGAAAAGATGTTGAATTTTGTTGAATGCTTCTTAAGCATCAATCAAGATGATCATATGATTTTTCTCTTTTGATTTGTTAATGTGCTGTATTACATTAATTGATTTTCTTGTGTTGAACCATCCTTACATTCCTGGTATAAACCCCACTTGGTTGTGGTGTATAATTCTTTTAATGTGTTGTTGGATTTGATTTGTTAATATTTTGTTCAGAAATTTTACATCTATGCTCATTAGGCAGATTGACCTATAGTTTTCCTTTCTTTTAGCATCTTTGCCCAGTTTGGTATTAAAATGATATTAGCTTTATAAAATGAGTTAGGTAGAGTTCTTTTTTTTCCTAAATTTTTTTGAAAAGTTTGAGCAGGATGTGTGTTAGGTCTTTTTGGAAGGCTTGATAAAATTCCCCTGTAAAGCCATCTGGCCTTGGGCTTTTCTTTTTAGGAAGATTTTTGATGACTGATTGAATCTCTTTACTTGTGATTGGTTTGTTGAGATCTTCTATTTCTTCCTGAGTCAGTATAACTTTTTTGTGTTTCCAGGAATTTGTCCATTTCATCTAAGTTGTCTAGTTTGTTGGTGTATAGTGGCTTATAGTATCCTTTTATGATATCTTTTATTTCTTCAGGATCTGTGGTTATGATCCCCCTTCTCATTTCTGATTTTGTTTATTTGCATCCTCTCTCTCTCTCTCTCTCTCTTTTTTTTTTTTGTCAGTCTTGCTATGGCCCACCAATTTTATTGATTTTCTCAAAAAATCAACTTTTGGTTTTATTGATCCTTACTATTTCTTGTGTTGAAACATCCTTGCATTCCTGGTATAAACCCCACTTGGTCGTGATGTATAATTCTTTTAATGTGTTGTTGAATTTGATTTGCTAATATTTTATCCTTTTGTTCTCTGTTTTATCGCTCCTTTAATCTTTGTTATTTCTCTTTTTCTATTTGCTTTGGGGTTAGTTTGCTGATCTTTCTCAAATTCCCCCAGGTGTGCTGTTAACTCAATTTTTGCTCTTGCTTGTTTTTTAATATAGGCATTTGGGGCAATAAATTTCTCCCTCAGCACAACTTCTGCCACATCCCATAAGTTCTGATAAGTTGTATTCTCATTTTCATTCATCTCCAGATAGCTACTGATTTCTCCAGCAATTTCTTTTTTCATCCATTTGTTGTTTAAGTGTGTGTTATTTAATCTCCATATATTTGTGAATATTCTCATTCTTTGGTGGTTATTAAGATCCAGCTTCATCCCATGTGATCAGACAAAGTACTGTGAATAATTTCAATGTCTTTAAATTTATAAAGATCTGTTTTATGCCCCAGCATATGACCTATCCTGGAGAATGTTCCATGAGAACTAAAAAAGAATGTATATCCTTGTGTTTTGGGGTGCAATGACCTATATATGTCTGTTAGGTCAAATTCATTTATCAAGTTATTTAATTGTTCTCTTTCCTTGTTGATCTTCTGTCTGGTTGTTCTATCTATAGAGGAACATGGTGTATTGAAGTCTTCTACTATTATTGTTGAAACATCTATTGCTCCCTTCAGTTTTGTCATTGTCTCATATTCTTTGGAGCTCCTTGATTGGGAGAATAAACATTTATGATTGTTATATCTTCTTGGTGAATTGACTCTTTAATTAGTATATACTGTCTTTCTTTGTCTCTTATGATATCTTTACATTTAAAATCTACTCTGTCTGATATTACGTAGCTACTCCTGCTTTCTTTTGGTTACAACTTGTGTGGAAAATCTTTTTACATCCTTTCACTTTCAATCTATTTGCATCCTTGTGTCTAAGATGAGTCTCTTCTAAGCAGCATATAGCTGGATTACATTTCTTAATCCATTCTGCCAATCTGCATCTTTTAATTGGTAAATTTAGTCCATTAACATTCAAGGTTATTACTGAAAAGGCATTTATTGAATCCACCATCTTATCTTTTTTATTTGTCAGCTCTCTGTATTATTTTCCTTCTTTCTGTTTTTATCCTTTAAATTACTCTTACTGGTACTCTTCAATTCTGTGCCCTCCTCTAGACCTCCCTCTCCTGTCTTTTTCTTTTTTTTTTTTTTCAGCCTGTGGAAATTCTTTTAGTATTTCTTCTACAGCTGGTCTGTTGTTGACCAATTCTTCCAGGACTTCTTTGTTTTGAAAACTTTAATGTCTCCCTCAGTTTTGAAGCACAATTTGGCTGGGTACAGAATTCTTGACTGGAATTCTTTCTCCTTCAGGATCTGCAATGTATCATACCACTGCCTTCTCACCTCCAGCGTGCTAGCTGAGTAGTCTGAACTCAGTCTTATGTGGTTTCCTTTGTATGTAGTAGGTTGTTTTTCTCTTGCCACTTTCAGAATTTCCTGGTTCTCTTAACATTTGACAGACTAATTAATATGTGTCTTGGGGAAGGCCTATTTGGATTTATTCTATTTGGAGTTTGTTGGGCTTCTTTGACTTGTATATTAATGTCCTTTATAAGGGTTGGGAAGTTTTTCCCCATCGTATCCTCAACTACTCTTCTAGCCCTTTACTTCTCTCTCCTTCTGGGACACCAATGATTCTTACCTTTGCATGCTTTGGTTTGCCTATCATTCCCCTGAGATTCAATTCAGTTTTTTCCATCTTTTTTGCCATTTGCTGTTTTGAGTCTCTGAAGTCAGTTATCCTGTCCTGTAAATCATTTAATATTTCTTCTGTCTCTCAAATCTGGTGTTCTGTGCCTCTAGTATTTTTTTATTTGGTCAAGAGAGTATATAATCTCTGTGACTTCTGCTATTTTTCAATTTATTCTTTCAAATTCCTCTTTATTCTCTTCTACTGTCTTCTTGTCTCCTTTATGTCATTTGATATCCCACTTATTTTATTAAGTAGAGTTGTATGAATATCTTTGATAAGTTGTTCCAAATACTGTGCCTCCTCTCTTGTTTCATTTTGGTCATTAGGCAGGGTTTTATCTGCCTTCATTGTGATATGCTTAGTGATCTTCTGCTCTCTTTGTGGTGTGTAAATCTTGATTGATTTGCTGTGGGAGTTGATTTTTTTCAGAAGTCTAAGGTCTTGTGTTTTCAGCAGGGAGCAGGGTATGGGGTGGGTGTCATGGTTAGGGACATGTGTCAACTTGGCCAAGTTGTGGTACCTGTTTATCTGATTGGGCAAGTGCTGGCCTGTCTGTTGCAATGAGGACATTTCATAGGATTAGGTCATGATCACATCAGCTGCATCCACAGCTGATTCCATTTGTAATCAGCCAAAGCGGAGTGTCTTCTACAATTAGTGATGCTAAATCTAATCACTGGAAGCCTTTTAAGGAGGACTCAGAGGAGATAGGCCCCATTCCTGCTTTGGCTGGTGAGCCTCTCCTGTGGAGTTCATCCAGACCCTCCATCAGAGTCATCGGCTTCACAGCCTGCCCTGAGGATTTTGGACTCTGCGTTCCTGTGGTCATGTGAGACACTTTTATAAATTTTATATTTGCAAGTGTTCCCTGTTGATTCTGTTTCTCTAGAGTACCCTAACTAATACATCTTGGTTCCGGGAGTGGTTCTTAAGAAACGGAATTTTAAAAACGGGTTTTTATGAATGGTTTTCTACTCTGATTGGACTCAAAGACACTAAGGACTCTGATTCCCATAATCAGAATGACACTCCCAATCCATGGAATGAGTTGGCAGAGGAGATAGTCAAAATATCATCATTCGATTCTCCTAATGCTTCGCTTGTATGAAGCCAGACTCTGGGGGATAATGTTTTTGACACCTTTACAGAGTTTTGTAGAAATAAGAGTTATAGAGATGTTGGTTGGTTGTTGTTAGATACACTGGCTACTTTAAGGGGTGAAAGGGATGGGCTTAACGCTTCAAATGAGAAGCTTAAGCACCGTCTGAAAGATGTAGATGTTTCTATGAGTATCCTGAAGGAAAATCTTATTTCCTGTAGCTGTAGGCTTGAGATCTCTGAAAATCAGACTCAGAATCTTATTGTTAGAGTAGCAACTTTACAACATAAACTGAAATCTCAGTCTTGCGTGGTGTCTGCCATTAAAGTGAGGGCATTGATTGGAAAGGAGTGGGACCCTGAAAAATGGGATGGTGACATATGGATTGATAATGATGTTGGGGGCGAGGTTGAAACCCTAGGCCATGCTGAGTCTTCTCTAGATAACCCTGTAATAGTCTGCCCTGAGGACATAGCCACCCCACCTCCAGCCTGCCTTGAGGAATTGGCCACCCTACCTCCTCCTGAAGGGATTAGCCCTAGAGTGATTAATCCTGTTTCACCAAATAAAACTGCAAATGAAGGCCCTGAAGCAAATGGCTTGGAAGATATTTCTAATTATTTTCATGACCCACCCCCACCACCCCTCATTTCTTCCAGACCTATAACTAGACTAAAATCCCAACAGGCCCCTAAAGGTGAGGAACAAAGTATCACACATGAGGAGGTACATTATACTCCAAAAGAACAGTGTGAGTTTTCCAATTTATATAGACAGAAATCAGGGGAATATGTGTGGCAATGAATTTTAAGAGTGTGGGATAATGGTGGGAGGAATATAAGGCTGGATCAGGCTGAATTTATTGATATGGGCCCACTAAGCAGAGATTCTGCATTCAATGTTATAGCTTGAGTGGTTAGAAAAGGTGTTAACAGCTTGTTTGGGTGGTTGGTTGAAACATGGATCAAAAGGTGGCCAACATTGCCTGAGGTTGAAATGCCAGAATTGCCCTGGCATAATGTAGATGAGGGGATCCAGAGGCTTAGAGAGATTGGAATGTTAGAGTGGATTTATCATGCAAAGCCTGCTCTTACACCCCAAGAATGTCCAGAGGATGCACCTTTTACCAGAACAGTGAGAAATAAATTTGTGAGACTAGCACCATCATCCCTAAAGAGCTCTGTGGTTGCACTTCTCTGTAGGTCAGATATTACTGTAGGAACTGCTGTCACTGAGCTGGAATCCTTAAACACAATGGGGATGACAGGATCCC
>PVIY010038991.1:0-23449 GCA_004026745.1 Myrmecophaga tridactyla
CAAATTGGCAGAAGAGATACCTTGAAGGTGTTTTAAACAAGATTGTTATGATTAAACTGGGGAAATGATGGAGTAGCAGGCTCCAGGAATCAGTCCCTCCACCAAACAACTATTGAAAGGGCAGGAGCTGTCTGGATTCACTATTTTGGAACTCTGAAATCCAGTGGGACAATGTTTATTCAGGGACCAGAGGAAGGAGGAGGGTAGAAAATTGTGATAAATACCTATGAGCTTCACTCACCAGGCAGTGGCTACTCTCCCCTTCCCCCAGCCTCATGGGAGACAGCAGGAAGCCTGGAGCTCAGGCCCCTGGTGCAGCCTGCTGCTGTCAGAGTTAGGTGTTAAAGATCTAGTCTTCAAAACTCCAGGGGAGTGTGGTCTGCTACTGACCACAGATCTCTACCCTTGATCAGCTACTTCAGATAGCAAGAGGCCAGCTGTGAGGGAAGAAACTGTTCCAATGTCCTTTGGCTAAGTCTGCAGAGGAATCTTAAACACTGTAACCTTACTCAAAATGATGGGAAACAGTTAAGGCTGCATTAACTGGGCAAAAGCTAAATCAATGAAATGCGACTTCAAAAGCCATATAGGAAACTCCCGGTGTCCTTGCTGGCTCCTCCATAGCTTAGAGAGAAGCTAGCTTGCATTCCCATTTTAGGTCACTGGCCTTAGTCCAGGAGCAGCAGAATGGACTCTTTGCCTATACTGGGGGGCAGGTATGTCAGCGCCCATCTATCAGGTAGAAATCTGAGACACTGACCTGAGAATTTCTTCCACTGTCTCCATTTTGCCCTCCAGAGTGTGTCCTGAAGTTAGAGACACAGCTTGCAGACAGCTGGGGAACCGTGAGAAACAATTAAATTGAAGTGGCCTGAGGCAAAGCACTTCCTATCTTAGTTCATTCAAGAGAACACCCAGTATGTATGTGTATATATATATATATACACACACACACACAATGGACTATTTTTTTAATTTATTAATTAAAAAATAAAGAAACAAAATAAAACAACATACATAATCAGTAATTCACAATATCATCACTTAGTTGCATATTCATCATTTCTTAGAACAATTGCATTAATTCAGAAAAAGAAACAAAAAGACAATAGAAAAAGAAATAAAATGAACACAGCAAAGAAAAAAAAAAGATTATACCTACCATACCCCTTACCCCTTGCTTTCATTGATCACTAGCACTTAAACTAAATTTATTTTAACATTTGTTCCCCCTATTATTTATTTTTATTCCATATGTTCTCCTTCTTTGTTGACAAGGTAGATAAAAGGAGCATCAGACACAAGGTTTTCACAGTCACACAGTCACATTGTGAAAGCTGTATCATTGTTCAATCATCCTCAAGAAATATGGCTACTGCAACACAGCTCTACATTTTCAGGCAGTTCCCTCCAGCCTCTCCATTACATCTTGACTAACAAGATGATCTCTACTTGAATAACAAGATGATATACAATGGACTATTGAGCAACTGCAAGAAGGAATGAAGTGAAACATGTAATTAGGTGAGTGGACTTTAAGGACAATATGTTGAGTGAAATAAGCCAGAAATGAAAAGACGAACATTATAAAGTTTCACTAATATGGACTAATATAATGAGCAAACTCTGAGAATTGAATCCAAGAGCACAGGTTATCAAGGGAAGGCTTACTGTGAAGGTTCCTAGATCCTAAGCTCTTACAGCAGTTCTTACACCTTACATCTATGTATTCTTGAGTTGTAAGAGTTATTTCGAAATTCTGAGATGCTAAGCTCTTTGCATATGACCTGGTCATTTCCTGGAACTTTGAGAATCTGTGGGACACCTGCAACTCAGACCTAGAGTTCTGCAGCTCTGAAAGTCAGTATTACCCCATACAGCAACTGTTTAAAAAGCTGAAAAAGGGATCAGACTTCAATTAGAGACAAGAAAGAAGCAGATCTGGTTAGGACTAAGGTAAATCAGAATATAGGCTAAAGGATGATATTGTCTATATTTTAAAGCTTCAACCTCTGTGGAATACTAAGGAAAAGATGTTTTTTTTGGTGTAACACACTAATTTAACTTTGCATTGTCAGTTTATTTCAAGACTATAATTACATGGTATCTTGACTAGGGAGTGAGTTCTTGTTGGTTTGTCAGATTATGGTGATGCCTTGATACATCCCAGAGTAATCTGGGCAGAGAAATAAAAATGTATTTTCAAAGCTCCCGTGAGGGACTGAGAGAAAAATATTAAACTTCCCCACCTGGAATCCCTGATATTCTTGCCAACATTGGGTATAGCCAGTTTAATAGGCTGAGCATTCGATCTTGGGGCTTGCATTTATAAAACTAATTCCTGCAATGGAGAAACTAAGCCTACTTGTAATTATGCCTAAGGGTCACCCCCAGAGAACCTGTTTTGGTGCTCAGACGTGGCCTCTCTCTAAGCCAGCTCAGCAGGTGAGCTCACTGCCTTCTCCCGTATGTGGAACATGATTCCTGGAGATGAGCTGGGACCTGACATCCAGGGCTTGAGAAAGCCTTCTTGACCAAAAGGGGGAGGAGAGATGAAATAAATAGAGTTTCAACAGCTGAGAGAGTTCAAATGGAGTCAAGAGGTCATTCTGGAGGTTACCCTTATACGTTATATAGATATCCCTTTTTACTTTTTAGATTAAGTATTAGATAACTAGAAGGAAATACCTTAAGCTGTTGAACTGTATTCCAGTAGCCTTCATTCTTGAAGACAACTGTATGTAGCTATATAGCTTATAAGGTATGACTGTGTGATTGTGAAAACCTTGTGTCTGACACTCCTTTTATCCAGTGTATGGATAGATGAGTAAAAAAAACAAGGACACAAAAATAAATAATAGGGGGAAAGGGTGTGGGATGTTTTGGGAGTTCTTTTCCATTTTTAATTTTATTTTTATTATATATATAGAAGTAATTAAAATGTTCAAAAATTGATTGTGGTGATGAACTTACAACTATATGATACTATGACCACTGATTGTACACTTTGGATGATTATATAGTATGTGAATATATAACAATAAAATTGCATTAAAAAAAGAGAAAAAACACCCAGGAGGGGAAAGAGGTCTATTTCAAAGAAGGATCATTCTCTCTAAATCCTGTATCTGTACATGGGAATTCCTAAGGCCTCTAGGAAGTAAAAGCTAGGAAGAAAGTAGGCTTCATTGCTCTGGCTCCATGTAGGCTCTGATGAGACAGAGAAGACCTGCGCTATTTGCAATGAGTTGATCTTCTTAAGCTCTGAAGGAGACCACCAGCCAAGTCAGAGGCAATATACAAACATACTGAAAGGTACATTTTAGTTTGGTTTGCTTGTTTTGATTAGTTTCTGGCATTCAAGAAAATCTCTGTCATGTTACAAACTAGATATGATATGTAGGAACACACAACTCAGGAACTAAATTCCAGAGGTATCATTTAAAAATATTAAGATATTTAGTGGCAAAAAAAAAAAATCCAAGACAGACAAACAAACAGGAAATCATAGGCTATCCAAAAGAACAAGATAAGCAAAGATAGTTCAACTTAAGAAAATCAATTAATGTAATACACCACACAAACAAAACAAAGGATTAAAAAAACATATAATCATCTCAATTGATGCACAAAGGCATTTGCAAAATCCATCCCCCACTTTTTATAAAACCATTTAGAAAATTTGGAATAGAAGGAAATTTTCGCAATATGATACAGGGTATATACAGAGCATCCATAAGTAACATCATTATGTTATTTTCCTCTAAGATCAGCAACAAGATAAGGATGCCCACTGTTACCACTGTTACTCAACATTATATTGGAACTCTAGCTAGAGCAATAAGGAAAGAGAAAGAAATAAAAGGCATCCAAGTTGGAAATGGAAGAAAAAGAACTTTCCATATTTGCATCTTTCATGATCCTATATACAGAAAATTCTGAAAAATCCACAACAAACTTCTTAGAACTAATAAAATAATCCAGCAATGAACTCTGCTCCTGTGTACATCAGTGTAAGGACCTGCCAGATACACCACACCCAGGCGGGCGCACAAGCTATGCCTCCAACTCTGGTCAAGTGTTAACCTGTGCATTGAAACCACACCCTCCCACAGTCCAAGCAGGCACAGCCCCAGACAGCTGCCCCTGAGCTCTGCACATGCGCACACCAGAGTTCAGCCCTCTAGAACCATGCAAACCAGGGCCCCGCCCCACAGACCTGTGCTCCCTCACCTCCACATCCTCCCCACCAGGCACCCACACATCCATGCACAGACCTCTTGATGCCTGTATCCCAACCCCGTGCCCAAACACATGCACACACTTACCCCTACCCCCCGGCACAAGCATCCTGCTCCCACATCTGGCAGGCATTCACGTGCGCATCTGTGCTACCTAGCTCCCCCTACACACAAATGCATCCCTGCTCCAAAGCTTACCCCCACACCCGCACACCTGCACCAGGGCCCTACCCACCCAACACCACCTGCTCCTGACCCACATCCTGCAACCCTCAGGACCTGTACCTTGCCCCTACGCATTCACATATCTACATCATGGGCCCCCTGAACCTCTCCACCTGTGCAAAGACACACCTGCACCCTATCCTCCAGGTTCCCTGAACGCTGTGTCACCTACCCCACACCCTGATACCAATGACCCCCACCCTCCATGTACCCATTCACATCCTGCCTGCATACCAGCCCCTGTGCATTCTCTTAGCCCCCTCCATCTGCCTCCTGCAGGACCCTACCTCTATTTCCCCCACACCATGCCCTACTCCTGCACTCCAAGTCCTCCCTGAGCTGCACCCCACCCCCACAGCCCCCACTCTGCACCTCCACAACCCTGCATACCACACCGCACGCTCACAGGCACCAGCATAGCATCCCTGGTCTGTGCCTATGCCTGCACTGCAGTCTATCACTGCACTATTGTGCCCTGCATCTATCCACAAAGCTTTAGTCTACTAGTGGAAAGCAACTTCCAAAATAACCCTATCAAGATATATTAAAACACCAGAAGAGACACAGACTTTGGAACAGCTAATCAAAGTGTTCATATAACTACACTAAATAAAATCAATAGGATGGCTAATGACAGAAAGGAGATAAAAAAGACACTAGAAGAGCATAAAGAGGAATTTGAAGGAATAAATGGAAAAAAATAGCAGCTATCATAGAGATTAAAGATGCAGTAGACCAATTCAATAATGTACTAGAGACACACAACAGCAGATTTGAAGAGGCAGAAGAAAGTATAAGTGAACTAGAGGACAGAGAAACTGATTTCAAACACTCAGGAGAGCAAATGGCAAAAAAGATGGAAACATTTTAATTGGATCTCAGAGAAATTATGGACAAAACAAAGAGCACAAACATAAGAACCATCAGTGTTCCAGAAGGAGAAGAGAAGAATAATGGCTAGGAAAATTAGTTGAGGATATAATAAGGAAAAACTTCCCAACCCTTATAAAAGACATAAATATGCAAATCAAAGAAGTCCAGTGAATTCCAAATAGAATAAATCAAAATAGGCCTTCCCCAAGACACATACTACTCAGTGTGTCAAATGTTGAAGAGAAGCAGAAAATCCCGAAAGCAGCAAGAGAAAAACTATCTGCTATATAAGGAAAACCATGTAAGACTTAGCTCAGACTACTCAACTGGCACTGGTAAGGCAAGAAAGCACTGGCATACTATATTTAAGATTCTAAAAGAGAAAAAATTCCAGCAGTAATCCTATACCCAGCGAAGTTGTCCTTCAAAACTAAGGGAGAGATTAAAATGTTCACAGACAGGCAAAGGCTGACAGAATATAGCAATAAGAGACCCACCCTGCAAGAAATACTAAAGGGAGTTCTGCCAGTTGGGAAAAAAAAGACTGGAGATGGAGGTCTGGAGGAGGGCACAGAATTAAAGCATACCAGTAAGGTTAACTTAAAGAATAATAAGAGAATGAAGAAAAAGAATATATAAATATGACAAATAAACTCCAAAGGATAAGATGGTGGATTCAAGAAATGCTTTTAAAGTAATAACTTGTAATGTTAATGGTCTAAATTTACCACTTAAGAGATACAGATTCGCAGAATGGATTAAAAATATAATCCAGCCATATGCTGCTTACAAGAGACTCACCTTAGAAACAGGGATACAAATAGATTGAAAATGATAGGATGGAAAAGGATGTTCCATGCAAGATGTAACCAAAAGAAAGCAGGAGTAGCTATACTAATACCAGACAAAATAGAGTTTAAATGTAAAGACACCATGACAGACAAAGAAGGACACTATATATTAATAAAATGGACAATTCAACAAGAAGAAATAGCAATCATAAGTGTTTATGTTCCCAATCAATGCATTCCTAAGTACATGACAGAAACATTGGCAAAACAGAAGGGTATGATACACATTTCAACAATAAGAGCAGGAGATTTCAATGCACCATTCTCTTTTATAGAGAGGAAAATCAGGCAGAGGATCAGCAAGGAGATAGAGAACTTAAACAATTTGATAAGTGAATTAGACCTAACAGATATTTATAGGTCATTACACCCCAAAACACCAGTATATACATTCTTCTCTAGTTGTTCATGGAACATTCTCAAGGATAGACCAAATGCTGGAACACAAAACAGGTCTTTATAAATTTAAAAACATAGAAATTATTCAAAACACTTTCTCTGATCACAATGGAATGAAGCTAGAAATCAATATCCACCAAAGAACAAGAACTTTCACAAATATGGAGATTAAATAACACACATTTACACAACCAGTGGGTCAAAAAAGAAATTGCTAGAGAAATTGGTAGCTATATGAGGATGAAAGAAAATGAAAATAAAACATATCAGAACTTATTAAATGCAACAAAGGCTTTTCTGAGAGGGAAATTTAATCCCCTTAAGGCCTATATCAAAAAAAAAGGAAGAGGAAAAATCAAGGACTTAACTATCACCTGGAGTAACCAGAGAAAGAAGAGCAATCTAACCCCAAAGCAAATAGAAGAAGAAAAATAACAAAGATTAAAGAGTTGAATGGGAGAATAAAAGAGAAATAGAAAGAATCACTAAAACCAACAGTTGGTTTTAAGAGAAAATCAATAAAATTGATGGACCACTAGCAATACTGACAAAGAAAAATAGAGAGAGGATGCAAATAAACAAAATAAAAAATGAGAGGGGGTTGTTACCACCGACCATGAAGAAATAAAAAAAAAAATCATAAGAGGATACTATGAACAAGTATATGTTAACAAACTAGACAACTTAGACAAAATGGACAAATTCCTTGAAATACATGAAGAAGCTACATTGACTCAAGAAGAAATAGAAGATCTCAACAAACTAATCACATATAAAGAGATTTAATCAGTCTTCAAAAATCTTCCTACAAAGAAAAGCCAAGGCCAGATGGCTTCACAGGGGAATTTTACTAAACATCCCTAAAAGACTAGCACCAGTCCCACTCAAGCATTTCCAAAAAACTGAGGAAAAAGAAACACTACCTAACTCATTTTATGCAGCTAACATCACTTTAATACCAAAACCGGGTTAAGATTCTACAGCAAGAAAAACTACAGGTCTATCTCCCTAATGAACATAGATGCAAAAATTCTCAACAAAATACTAGCAGATCGAATCCAACAAAACATTAAAATAATTATACACCACAACCAAGTGGAGTTTATTCCAGGAATGCAAGGTTGGTTCAACACAAGAAAATCAATTAATGTAATACAGCACATTTACAAAACAAAAGGGAAAAATCACATGATCATCTCGATTGATGCTGAAAAAGCATTCGACAAAATTCAACATCCTTTTCTGATAAAAACACTTCAAAAAGTAGGAATTAAAGGTAACTTCTTCAATATGATGAAGCACATTTATGAAAAACCCATAGCTGGCATCATACTCAATGGAGAGAGAATGAAAGCTTTCCCCCTTAAGATCAGGAACAGGACAAGCATGCCTTCTGTCACGAAAACATTGTACTAGAAGTTCTAGCTAGAATAATTAGGCAGGAAAACAAATAAAAAGCATCCAAATTGAAAAGGAAGAAGTAAAACTTTCTCTATGTCCAGATGACATGCTATTACTCTTGAAAAATCCTGAGAAATCTACAACAAAATTACTTGAGCTAATAAACAAATTCAGCAAAGTGATAGGATATAAATTAATGTGCAAAAATCAACAATGTTTCTATACACAAGGAACACCTAACTGAGGAGTAAATTAAGGGAAAAAAATCCATTCAAAATAGCAACTAAAAGAATCAAGTATGTAGGAATAAACTTAGTTAGGCTGTAAAGGACTTGTACACAGAAAACTACATGACATTGCTAAAAGAAATTAAAGATTAACTAGGTGGAAAGACACTCCATGCCCATGGATAGAAAGGTTAAATATAGTTAAGATGTCATATCTACCAAAATTGATCTACAAATTCAATCAAAATTCCAACAACCTACTTTGAAGACTTGGAAAAGCTAGTTACCAAATTCATCTGGAAGGGAAAGAGACCCCAAATAGCTGAAAGCATCCTAAAAGAGAAGAACAAAGTGGGAAGACTAATACTTTCTGATTTTAAAACTTATATAAATCCACAGTGGTCAAAACAGCATGGGACTGGCTCAAAAATAGAAGTATTAACCAGTGTAATTGAAATGAGAGCACAGAAATGGACCACCAATCTATAGTTAAATTTTCTTTGACAAGGTCCCCAAATCCACTGAACTGGGACAAAATGGTCATTTCTATAAATGGGTGTGGGAGAACTGGATATCAATAGCCAAAGGAATGAAAGATGACTTATCTTACACCCTCTACAAAAATTAACTCAAAGTGGATCAAACCTAAATATAAGAACCAGTATCATAAAGCTCACAGAAGAAAATGTAGGGAAATATCTTGAAGACCTAGTAATAGGAGGTAGTTTCCTAAACTTTATACCCAAAGCACAAGCAATGAAAAAAAAATAGAGAAATGAGAACTCAAAATCAAGTGCTTCTTCACCTCAAAAGATTTTGTGAAAAAAATGAAGAGGCAGCCAACTCAATGGGAGAAAATATTTGAAAGTCACACATCAGATAAGGGTTTGATATCCTGTATATATAAAGAAATCATGCAACTCAACAACAAAAGAACAAGCGACCCAATTTTAAAGTGGGCTAAAGATATGCATAGACATTTTTCTGAAGAGCCAATACAGATGGCTAAAAAGCTAATGAAGAGATGCTCATTCTCATTAACTATACGGGAAATGCAAATCAAGATCACAATGAGATACCACCCTATTATAAGAATAGCTGCTATTAAACAAACAGGAAGCTACAAATATTGGAAAGGATGTGGAGAAATTGGGATGCTTATGCACTGCTGCTGGGAATGTGTAAAGGTAAATCCACCATAGAAGACAGTTTGGCAGTTCCTTAGGAAACTAAATATCAAGTTGTCCTATGACCTGGCAATAACACTACTCTGTATATACCCAGAAGAACTGAAAGCAGTGACATAGACATTTGCACACTGATGTTCATAACAGTATTTATTCACAATCAACAAAAGATTAAAACAATCTAAGTGTCCATCAACAGATGAGTGGATTAACAAAATGTGACATAAACACGTTTGAATATGCAGCACTAAGATGAAATGACATCCTGAACCACATGACAAGACGAATAAGCCTTGAGGACATAATGCTGAGTGAAATAAGCCAGACACAAGAGCTTAGATACTGTATGATTCCGCTTTTATGATCATGATAAAGCTAAAATCGGAGGCTTATAATACAGAATATAGGGGGATTAGAGATACACAGAAGCTTGAGATGGGTGAACAGTTAGCTAATGAGGTTGAACTTAATTATAAGCAAATAGATAGAAGTAAAGGCAGTTCTCTAGTGGGTCTATAAGTAATATTTCCATATTGAAGGTGAACATGATTGAAAAGGGTTGTATAGAATCATGTGTCCCACTGATACACATTACGAATATTAATAAGCTCTTGCATGAACTACTGCAAAGGTTGAATCTTGTACAAAGAGTATATAATTTTGGTGTATAGTGGGGGAATGCTTTTGCATGCTATGGGCTATATTTAACAGGAAAACATCAACAGTACCACAGCAATGCCAGGGGTACATAACAGGGGGAAGGACAAGAGTTAGGGGGAGGTTTCGATTTCCTATTTGGGAAAGGTGTGTTTATTGGCTATCTTTCTCTTGGGAACAATTTAGTTATCTAAAATTGATTGACTTTGGACATTATACCTGTGGCCCAGCAGAGGCGGTGGTTGAAGGATGCTCTGACTAAAGAGTAGTTTGGCAAATGATGGTGTACAAATATGATCAAACATTGTGCTGCTACAAAAAGGAAAGAAATTGTGAGGCATGCAAGGATGTGAGTGAACATGTGAGACATTTGGGGAGGCAAAATAAGCCAGAAACAAAAGAGCAATTATTGTATGATCTCCTTTAGAAAATACTTATAAGAAAACTGGGGCCTAGTCTGTAAGCTCTTATAGCAATCACATTTAGTCTGGGATGGCAATTGTTATTTCTGGATTTTGAGGGGCTGTTTTATACATGTATAATCTGGTATTTAGATGCAAGAATAAAGCCAATCAGGTCAGGATTAAGGTAATTCAGAATAGAGGGGTAAGGAAGACATTGCCTGTATTTTAGAATTTCACATACTCTTTGAGACCAAAGGAAGAAAGTTGTATTTTGTCCAGAACCTAAATTTTCAGTAACATATAACACAATCTGTCTAGACAGATCATTTAAACAATCCAAACAAAGGGAACCCAGAATAAGAATGAGAGCCTTTAATCCTATATAGTTTAATGTAAGGTCTGGATACACCCCAGAGCATATTAAGCAGATAATCAAAGAGCATTGGCAAAGTCCCCTGAGGAATGGAGAAAGAATATGGAACTATTAAACTTTACCACAGGGGAAACCCCGGATACTGGGCCAAACGTCAGGGACACACAGATCAATAGGCCAAGCCCTTGATCTTTAGGCTTGCTCTTGTGAAGCTTATGTAGGTAGCAGAGAAGCTTAGCCTCCCTATAGGTATGCCTAAGAGTTACTTCTGGAGGACCTCTTTTGTTGTTCAGATGTAGCCTCAGTTTCTCTAAACCCAACTCTGCAGGTGAAACCATTGCCCTCCCCACTGTGTGGGACATGACATCCAGGGGTGAAAGTCTCTCTGGCGACAAAGGAGATGACTCCCAGGGATGAGACTGACCCTGGCACCGTGGCATCAACAATCTCATCCTGACCAAAAAGGAGAAAAGAAGTGTAACAAATAAGGTATCAGTGGCTGACAGTGTTCAAATAGAATCAAGAGACTACTCTGGATGTCACTCTTACACAAGCTTCAGTCAGACATTGCTACTATCATGACTTGCCAACCCCCAATCAAAACCATTCCTGCCAATCCTAAAGAATACCTAGGACACTATAGAAGATTCTACTAAGCTTCCATGCACTAGTGTAACTTTCTAGAAACCTATGATCTCCAGATGGGTTTCTGGACCTGAATAGTCAAAATGAAAAAGTTAGAATGGGTATAGCCAAAATACCCCAAAAGAGTGAGAGAAAGATCAAGGGTGATGGTGGAGCTATACAAAGAGTGTTGGGTTTAACAAAAATGAGTTTGAGTACTGAATCAGTAAACTGATATCTCTTTTATTCTCCAGTAACTTAGAGCAGCTAGAAGTAAAAACCTAAAATTGTGGAAGTATAACCCATATCAAACTCTGAAATCTGTACTACAACTAATTGTTTCAATGTAATTTGAAATTTGTTGCTTTTCTGTATTTATGTTATTTTTCCCAAAAATGAGTAGGAAGAGTATAATAGAAAAATAGAGTTTAACAATTGAATATGACTGCTGAATCAATATTGATATTTCTTTTGGTCTCCAGTGTCTTGGAGCGGCTAGAAGAAAAAAGGAAAAATTGTGGAACTATAACCCATACCAAACTTTAAAATATGTTGTATAACTACTTGTTAAAATGTACTTGGAAATTTATTGCTTTTTGTATATTTGTTATTTCTCACACACAAAAAAAACATTTTAAAAATTTATATGGAAGGGTCAGGTCCCTGAAGAGCCAAATCCATCTTGATGTATAAGAATGAAGTTGGAAGAGTTACATTTCCTATTCTTAAAAATTGTTGCAAAGCTGAAGTAAACAAAACAATATGGTACTGGCACAATGACAAACACAGACCAGTGGAATCAAATTGAGAGTTCAAAAATGAACTCTCACGTATATGGCTACTGAGTTTTGATACAGTTGCCAAATCCACCCAATTCAGAAAGAATAGTTTCTTCAACAAACGATGTTAAAAAAAAAATAAAACTAGATATTCTTATGCAAAAGAATGAAGGGGAACCCCTGCCTCAAACCATATAGAAATAACTACTTAAAGTGGATTGAAGACCTAAATTTAAAAACCAGAACTATAAATCTTCTTGAAGAAAACAGGAAAATATCTTCAGAACCTTGGGTTAGTCAATGCTTCCTCAGACTTTACACACAGAGTATAAGGAACAAAAGAAAAAATAGATAAATGGGACCTTCTCAAAATTAAAAACTTTTGTGCATCACAGGACTCTATCATGAAAATAAAAAAAAAAAAACCTATACCATGGGAGAAAATATTTGGAAACCACATATCAGATAAAAGTATCAGATAAAAGTATAACATCCAGAAAATATAAAGAAATCCTAAACTTCAACAACAAAAAAACCAAACAGCCCATTTAAATATGCACAAAAAGTCTTGAATAGACATTTTTCCAAGGTTATACAAATGGAGCCAAAAGCTTCTGAAAAGATACTCAATCTTATGAGCTATTAGGGAAATGCAAATCAAAACCGTGATATATTACTCATCCAAAAGCAGAATGGCCAAAATTAAGAAATAAAAATTACAAGTATTGGAAGGGTTGGGGAGAAATAGGAGCATTCACTCATTGTTAGTAGTAATATAAAATGGTGCAGCTGGGTCACAGACAGTTTGGCAGTTCCTCCAAGAGTTAAGTATAGAATTACCATATGATCCAGAAATGCCACTTCTAGGTATTTACCCTCAAAAAATTGAAAGCAGGGGCATGAACAGATTTTTGCATATCAGTGTTCATAGCTACATTATTCACAATTGTCAAAAGATGGAAGCAACCCAAGTGTCTATCAACTGATGAACGGATAAATAAAATGTGGTGTATACAGAAAACGGAATATTATTCAGCCAGAAGAGGAATGCAGTTCTGAAACACGCGACAGCATGGATGAAACTTGAAAATATCATGTTGAGAGAAAGGAGCCAGAAACAAAGGGACAAATAGTGTATGATCTCACTGATATGAGAACATTAGAATTAAGAAATTTATAGAGCCAGAAACTAGGATATACCTTCCCAGGGGACAGAGTGTGTTTAAGGAATGAGGGCTTAGTGCTTAAATTGTACAGGGTTTCTTTTTGCTTTGATGGAAAATGTTGGTAATGGATGGAGGTAATGATAGCACAACATTGTGAATGCAATTAATAGCACTGAATTATATATTTGAATATGGTTTAAAGGGGAAAGGTTTTATGTATGTTACTAACATAAAATAAAAAAATAGGACTGTACAACTCAAACAGTGAACCTAATGCATCTTTTCATGTTAATAACTCAATTACAAAAATATTCTTTCATGAATTGTTACAAATGTGCCACACTAATGCAAAATGTTAATAATTTATATGGGAACTCTGTATTTTAAGATAAATTTTTGTAGGGTTACAACTTTTTTAATTAAAAAAACACTAGGGAGGGCCATGGTGGCTCAGCATGCAGAGTTCTCACCTGCCATGCCAGAGACCTGGGTTTAATTCCTGGGCCTGCACATAAAAAAAAAAAAAAAAAAACCAAAAAAACACTAGATTTTCATGATGGCTGCACAACATTGCAAATTTAACATAATCATTGAATTGTACAACTGAATTTTGGGTTAAAAATATTATACCTCAATAAAGATGTTATTAAATAAAAAAATAAAGGATGAGATGGAGAAAAGTAAAGTTGAATATGTGGGTCTCAAGAATGTCAAGAAGAGAAAGAATTAGGTACCTTAAATCATCCTTTTATATTGGATCTACTTTCTAATCTTCTTTTATTTACTTACAAACATGTACTTTGTTTTTATATCCTTACTGCAATCGGTGCAATAGATTAGGGGATTATTTTAAAGCAACAGGGAATTAATAACAGTGGTTAAAGTTTTGAACCTGTTTATAGAGGTAGACGACTCTAATCCTAGTGACTTCCAGCTACAGCCTTCCAGTCCCTAGTCCTACTTCCAGTATTTCAATAAACATAATAGAAATCACAACACTATCATACAGGCTAACATTTTTACCTCAAGTTTATTCACTTTTTAAAACATTTTTTATTGTGAAATATATGTATGTAAAAGTGGTAAATTTAAAAGTACTTTTTAACAAGTAGTTTAGAAAAAATTTCAATGTATGGTATGAGTTAGTTTCACACTTTCAGATATCTCCATCTACTTGCTCTAGTATACTGGAGACTAAAATGAAATATCAATGTAATGATTCAGCAGTCATAAACATTCGTTAAATCCTATTTTCTCTGTGACAACACCTCCTTCCCCTTTGATCCCTCTCCCAATCTTTAGGGATATTTGGCAATAATCATTCTAATTTCTTCATGTTGAAAAGGGGTGTCGACATTATGGAGTAGGGGGATGAATTCACTTTTAGATGAAATGCTAGCAACACAATTTCTCTGGTGTTCAGAGTTCCTATATGTTTTATATTTATATATATGGAAGCAGTTAAAATTACTGCTTGGTGCATGTTGCTTTGCAAATCAGTAATATGCTTTAATAACTAAAGTCTTAGAATAATGGAAGGCAGGAGTTGGGATGGTAAATAATTTGGGAACAATTGATTTACCTTATACACATGGACATTATGTTTCAAGAATTTTCTCACCTGAAAGAGCAACATATTTCATAACTTCTAGCGAGATCTCAGAAGTCATGTGTCATTTCTGTCCTATTTGAATGCAACTTTTAATATTTACTTTAATATAGAAAATTGAGGTTTTCCTTTCTTTGCTCACTTTTTAAATTTCGTTCATTTAATTTCCTCTTAATTTAACCAATCTTCTCTATTCTTCAGAGAACATTGGTAACTAAAGGAATAATGGTTCTTTGTACAGGGCTCAGTTTTTCAAAATAATACTCAATCTTAGGAATCCCATTGAATGGTGATTATTCACATGGCATTGGTTATACCGGTAATTGCTTAATATGGCAAATACATTGAACAGGCACAGAAGGGAAAGATAATTGAGGAATAATGGCTGTGTGTTGGCAGCATATTTGCCATTTTGGCATACTTGAGCCAAAATGATTATATAAATTTCAATATTTTACAGCTATTTAATACAGGCATAACCATAACTTATAATACATACATTTAATATGTATTTTCAAATATATGAATGCAAGTACATGCTGATAAATTTGTCTAAATATAATGATTTATAAGTAATCTAAGCAACGTTTATATAACACAATTTTTGCATGAAAACTTGCAGGGTGTCAACTAAAAAATATGCATTTTTCATATTTTTTCATATGCATTTTTCATGTTAAATATTTCTTTTCTAAAATGGAAAAATGTTATTTGCAGTTACCACAAATTTATTGCTATGTATAACTTCATGTAGAATTTATGTAAAACTTGCAGTTAAATTATAGTCACTATACTAAACAATATTTAAAATATTTTTACTAAGAAATTATGAAAAGATTTTTATAGTACTCAGTATGAAGAGCAATCAAGTGAGTATCTGTCCACTCATACATCTCTGACATATTATTTTTGGGTGTAGGCCTTCCTTTTACCGTTCACCCATTCTATGGAAAATCTGGAGCATAATGAAATCTTTTACATGTGAGGACACTGTTTTGTCTGCTACATAAAGCTCCTGCCTCAAGTGAGTTCGACAAACAGGTTTTCTGTTTCCTCCAGGAATCAGTTAAATATAAAGCATGATTTACATAAAACATTCATTATCCTTTGATTTTCAGCCTTGATCTTCGCTCTTGATACACTATTGATCTTCAAAATAGCATCGTGATTCGTACTTATTTCTCACTACCTTCTTCACCAACAGAGTCTACAAATTGAATACTAAATACAAATTATATTCTATCTCCATGCCCTTATTCAATTCAAAGTGTAAATATGCTGATATCATATGTAATTTAAAAAACTCAATTGTAAGGCAGAATTCTAAAAAAATTTCAGATATGATAGTATTAAATAAAATAGACAACCTTATATAGTTTAAAAAATTCATTCATGGGGCAACAGTGGTTTTTCTTCCATGTCCTGATTTCTGGGTTTCTGCCCAGGCTAAATTACGGGCTTCTAAAACATGGAATTCAAACATCATGATGGAGAGAGATTGTTTTAGGATAGTACGATATAGGAAAACTTTTGGTTGGAGATTTGATTATAGATATTCCCCCCTGAAACCAGAGCATTACCCTTTCCTCTGATCCATTCTTCCCATACTACTTGCTGGGTAGAGCAGAGATACTCTGTTAGAAGCTAAACAAGAGAAATCAAGGTTCTTAAAATACAACCTACTCTTACCAGGAAAATTTCATAAGAAAGGCCAAGCATTCTGTATAATATATACTAGATTACCATGCTGTGTTTAGAACATTTAGTCAGGTGACTTATAAAAAAAATTAACGTGATCTGTTATAGCTAATGTTGAGCTTAGAAAATGTATGTTGTTTAATGCCAAGTTAGTAGAATTTCCATTTATTGTTTTTTACCTTTGGAATAATCTCTTACAATCAATTTATATCAATGCAGAGATAAGGGCTGTCCAATACAGGGCATCAAAACTGTTAGAATAAATGAGACGCAATAGTTGGTATGATTCCTGTAGAATCATTACTGAAACAGAAATTAGAGGTCATATTTTTATAGTGTAGAAAAATCTAAAGACAATGACGTCATAGATAAAGAAAAGTTAAAAATACTTGGCAATGTAATTTATAGCTATGAATTGCTAATTATATGTGCAGACATCAGCTGTGTCACTTTGCTGAATAGTTCAAGGAACTGAACCGGCTTTATTCTACCAGGAGGAGAAGGAGGCAAATGATTAGCAAATCAACTGGCACTAAAGAATTTTAGAAGAAAACAATCCATACATGTGTACAATCATGAGTGAGACTAAAAAGAGAGAAATTACATTTTTGAGTTTGTGGTGTTAAATACATCATTTTACAACATATTATGATTTAGAAAATTTTCCAGAAATGGATGTATTAATAATTTGGAAAATCATCACAGGATTTCTCGGGTCTCCTCTAGCTCAAAATGTCTACAACTTCACTACAAATAAGCATTATAGATATTCAAATTTAAAAATTACCATAAACTGTATGGATTTGAGAAAATTTTTAAATAAATTATTCTGGCTAACTTTAAATATTTTATTTTTCAAAATATCACCTTCTCCCTCAAACGTGGCAAAACGTATGTCCACTTTATTTGAGGAATGTATCTACAACAATGAAACAGATAAAAGGCAAAATGATAGTTTAAATAGGATATTTAATTTTAAAATGTCAAGGAGACAATGAACACAGAAAGCTATGTAAGTAATTAAATAAACACTTAAAATGTAGTTCAAACAAAGTAATAATTCACTTGTATACACTTGGATTATAAAATATTAATTTTAGTTTGCATAAATGTCATTCATTTAAGATGATTATATTTTAATGAGAAACACTTCATTTTATGATGCTTACACTGTATCATGAGAATCCTCTTTTTTCACTGGCTTTACAACATATGTGCTTCTGAATTTATTTCTAATTTTGTAGTCTGCAATTTAGAAAATGGTTAAGAAGCAGTAATGCAAGACATAAATAAATTAATTCTAAAGATTGAATCAGTTCTGTATAAGGCTCTTAACCATTATTTACTGTCTTCTATGTTCTTATTCCCTCTGCATTTTTTCCTTACTTGCTTATTTCTGCCTTTCATAGAATAACTAAGCAAAAATATGTTTTTGTTGCCTTTTGATAGAATACATAAGCAAAGATCGTTAAAATGAAAACAACAATGGATCTATTATTGCTCCAACTTGATCATTATTCTCCTTCTTCCAATTCCTAGCAATTACAATACAGCATGTTATTTACATTTCAGAACAAACCAGTAATAAGCATCATATATTTTAGTTTCATTGCTAACATGACTATTAAATGGCAAAAAGAAGGCACAGTATGCATTCCACAATCATGGTGTGCAACCCCTTTTAATGTGCTTTTTCTTTACACTTAAAAACTGGATAAATGCAGCATAGGTGTTTTGACAGCTAATTAAATGTGACTATTCGTTGCTACATGCCAGCTTACTATTACTATTTGTGAAAAATATAAATGGAACTTTTATAATTTGTCTTGAAAACTTTAAATTCTGTCACTTACAAACCTGATTTTATGATGCATACTGAAACACACAAATTGAAATTTCTATTATATCTATATGTTGGTTTGCATTTATTTATTCCCCATTTGAAGGCATGTTTTTATGTATTGTATATAATGCCAAATCTATGAGAAGCAAATCATGTTAGTCGGGAAATAAATTGGAAGGTCCTGACTTTTTAAATATTGTAGGCTTAATTTTTTGTAAAATTCCTCCATAAAGTACATATTGTTAAGGCTTTTTGTATACTTATATGGAAAAGAAAAAATATTGTTTTTACACCGTTGGAGTTCTATAGTCTGGGGTGAAATTCCATTTTCATTCATGTCTTGTGAGCATGTTTCACTTTCTATGCCTGTATGTAATGCTAAAAATTATTATTTAGAAAATTGAAAAGACTGTAACATAATCCTTTAAATGGTGTATTTAAAACCATGGAAGATATAAAAAGCTTTCCATAACATATGCTGTTGTTTAGAATATATTTTTTCAAATTAGATATTTGTTATATATTAAATATAAATAATTAGCTAATATAATATAATTTCACATTATCATGCATTGAACTGAATACCCCAGGTGGCATAAAACTGTGCCTGTATAAATGATCCCTTTGTTTCTCAAGGGTCTAGTTGTTGCTTTTTGCTATTGGTTTTAAAATTTTTGTTTAAAGAGAAGAACTGTTTCATTTTACTGTGTTGTTCAACTACTCAACACCTTCAGATAAAAAAATAAATTCACGTAAGACCAAAACATTAAATCAAAACTACATACAATTTCTCATTATTGTTCATAACCCTTCTGCTTTAAATATTTCTTGTTCATAAGCTATTAGAGTAATCTCTGTTTCTGTAACCAGAAGGAATAACTTCCATAAAAACATATTGCTTTAATGTAATGTAGTGGCAGTAGTTAGATGAATATTACTCTTTGTATTAGGCAAAGGCTATTTTCTAATTAAAATGAGATTCTTAAGTACTGCTTCACTTTGAAAATGCTAGGCTCCTTAAAAATGTTTCGAGGTCTCTATAAAGTGATCGGGGAATACATAATTCTTTAAGAAAAAATGTTTTTTTCCCCTTAAAATTTAGCCAGTTTTGTAGGATAGTTGGAGATATGGCAGCTAGCTGGGTGAGTTAAATTTTCTAAAGCTTAGTTTCCTCATTGATTAAAGAGGAATAAGTAAAACCTACCTCATGAAGTTATTATGAAGTATTAAACAACATAATGTATTCAGAACTCTGAGGCCCAATGTCTGGCACAGCCTAAGCACTCAAAATTTTTTGTGACTATCCTTTATTATTATTTTTGTTGTTAACAGCAGAAGCAGCCATCTCTCAGTACATCAGTTTTGAGGAAATTATTGAGGTCAGTTTAATCATGTTTCTCATTTAGCAAAAGGTAAACTTACACATAAACTGAAGTTTCCCAAATACGTTTGTAGAGATTTATCTCAAGAACTGTTTACTAGACTTCAGATTGCAATTTAAAAGTTACTGCACTTTTTAAACAATTACTCAAACTGAAAGCTAATGTTGATTTAAAGGACCCAATAGAATAAATGAAAGGGAAAATATTTCCTTTATAGTTCACAAAAGTAGAATTCAGAAATTTCTTCCTGCCCATGAGTGATAAAAATGCGGAGGGTAGGAGGTTAGGGGGATCTTTTTCCAAAATGTTGCTATTTGAATTGTAGGATGCATGTGGTTCTAAAAAAAAGAAAGTAGTTGTAAAGCGCTGGGTAAATAATGCTAAAAATCCAGTTGGATGTGATTGATTCTCTCAATTATATTTTTTATTAATATTTTAAGTTCATAAAAGTATTTGCTTAAAATAAAATAACAGAAGCAGAAAAGCATGAACATAAAACTTAAACTTAAGACTGCAAGGATTTAAGGCAGCAGGTGGTGTGGTAAGATTTGGAAACCCTCTCTCATCTTCTTACCTTTTTCTCCTCTCTTTCCCCAATCATTTACATCTGCACATCCAGAACACAGAGGTTATCTGAAACTAAACCACATTAGAAAGCAGAATGTTTCAGAATTCCTGTGAAAGTCAGACTAAAAAAACAAACCAAAAAGAAAGAAATTGAGTATAATTTTATTACCTTATTCTGAAATTCTTCTCCAAATAATTTTATTGTAGTTCTTAAAATGGCTTCCGAGATTATTATTGTAAATCTGGGGTAACCATTTAAATCCTTTCAGTTTTTCAGAAGCAGACAGCATACATGACAGGAACACAAATTTTCAGGTGTAAACTCTCTCCAATGACATCATGGATTTCTGAGGTTCTAAAAAAACCTGCTGAGTTACCTGATTTGAAAATACAAGTTAACTGGGAACTCTTCCAGCCCATTATTTGGCCTTAAATGACAAGGCAATAGATCTCATCTTGCACTCTTACAAAAAGTAATTACTTTCTTCTTATATATATATATAGTTAATCTCTGAGCAAGGACTGATTTTTTTCCTTCTATTTTTTTTTTTCCACATGGATGTCTCTGTAATTCCTTGTTTAGTTTTTAATTACTTGGCCAAATTCCCTCTCAGTATTCAGAGTCAGTTATACTTTTTGATTTTTAAAGCCTAAGCATAACTCGTTTTAAAATGAATGATAAAATTGGGCTAGATAGTCTTTAAAATCACTTCTGATACTATCATTTTATGTTTCTAATTTCTATATTACTTTATCCTATTCAGGAACAAAAACAATGTGCGTGGTTGTAAAGAATCCCATGCTGCCCTCATATTTAAAGCAATGTCTCTTGTAATATACTGTTTGCTTGTTTATTTTATTATATTTTTGTTGGGGATAGATCATCCATTCATCTCAGTTCTTAACAAAAAATTACCATGAACATCTTCCTGTGCAATCTGAAACCTCTAATATGGGCTTGCCATCTAACAGAGGGGCAAGGAAAGGAGACGTCTCCATTGTTTCGGCTTATTTATATCACGAAAATTACTTTTTTTTTTTTGCAATCCATAATCCATGGTCTTCTCTTCAGGGCTCAATGCACAGTTCCTTTTATATATAAGGGAATTAATTCAAACCCAAGAAGTAAGTCTCAGCTATAAGACTTGCAATCCTACTTAGTTCTCTATGTAAGAGGAGCAAACTAACAGCTAAGAAAGTAGGTGCTCAAGTTAAACTGTTAATATTCAAATCTTAGCTCTCACATTTAATCTGCAGACAGTTTATTCTCTTTTGTCTTGCCCATGAACAACGATGATCACTCCTCATTTAAAGTGTTTTTTCCTGTGAGGAGTAAGTAAGTTAATTATTATAAAACAATTAGGCTGTGTCAGACACGTAGTTAACAGTCAATAAATATACAGCGATATCATCAACTCATTTAGCCAGGTGGATTAAAGATTTGTATCCCATTGACAACTGTGAAAAGAAATGACAGTTCTTTATTTCCTACAACACTAATCTTATCTTTCTCACGTCACCCTTTCAATTCTCCCTCCAGGAAATCATAGGAAAAACTAAAAATACATATTCATTTCTATTCATTTGACTTTAAATATTTAATTAATATTTCATTATTCTTTCCTAATTTTGAATAGTCTTAGGTTAGTAGCTCAGTCGCTTTGAAATATCAGGGTTTATTTTTCTCATCACCGATTTTTTTCCCCTACCTTCTCTGCTCTTATCAGAATAGCATGTGAGTGTAAGAATTTGCCAAACAGTTTTCCCGTGACTGGACTCTGGTAGCAAGAGAGAGGAGGAAATGTCGACTCCAGTTGTGTAAGGTCTTGTACTTTCATCTTTTGACCTGCTAGTGGCTAAAGGCAAGACTAGTTACACCTGGTTTCCGAGATGTTGTCCTACACCTTGGAGGAAGATCTTCATTCTCACCTTAGTTACAACTCATCTTTGTCTGTATTCATTCTGTTTAAGGGGGCCCAATAAAAGGATTAAGATCCACCCTGAATAAGGTGGGTTACATCTTTAGTGTAGTAACTTCCTCAAAAGGTCCTACCTACAATGAGTTCACACCCACAGGAATGGATTGAGTTTTAGAATATGTCTTTTGGGGGAATATACAGCGTCAAACCATAACAAAGGGGTTAAAAGTCAACCTTAATGGTATATCCCCTGAGAAGAAGAAGGATCTTTTTTTAATTGGTCTATTCAAAGGGACATAAGTCCATCTTTATCTAATAACTTAGAAGGAATGTTAATTGCAAAGTATTCATGGGTAGGACACAGTTATTAATTTGGACAATGGCATCCCTTGTGCTAGCCAGGGGAATCTATTTTGACTGGATTTCTGTATTTTAACACTAAGATTTGCTCTTTCTCCCTCTTTTTTTTATTGAGGCATAATTTAAGTATAATGAAAAGCAAAGATGTTAAGTGAACAGTACATGGAATTCAGAATCATGTATAAACAACATCCAGTCGAGTCATATAATTTAATTATCAATTCGGAGAATGCCTTTGCACCTCCAAATAGTCAATTCCCACCCCCAATAGAAAATCTATGTTCAGATTTCCATCACTGTGGCTTACTGTCTGTTCTTATTCTTCATAAAAATGAAATTATGTGATATATATTATTTAGACCTATCTTCTTTCATTCAACATACTATTTTAAGATTTGTACATATATTTTTATTCTTTAGTAATTCATATTTTTTATTGCTCTGTAATATTTAGTGGTTTAAATGCACCAAGATTTGTCTATCTATTCAAATAACCTTTGAGTTATTTCCAGAGTAGGGCTGCTGGACATAAAGGTGCTATAATTTTCTTTCAATGAGTCTTTGTGACATATACTTTCATTCTTATTGAGTAAAAACCTGGGAGTAAAACTGCTAGAGCATAGGGTAGGAATCTGTTTCACCGTCAAAGAATCTGATGAACAAT